>PVJH01009614.1:0-78142 GCA_004026705.1 Nesogale talazaci
CCAAAGGAATCTACCAGTTGCTACCCCAGGCTTTGCTACTGCCCCATTCCCAAATATGTATGGATCTAAAACTTACACATATCTAAGATTATGTGGCAGTTACATAATCTGTCAATTTGTGAAGAGGTGGAGTCTAACCTGTCAATCAGGTCACAGCCAATGAGGTCTCGGGCATGACCTTCTGAGAATTCTGGGGACTCTTTTTCCCTCCCTGGAGGTGGGACACATAGTTGCTGTGAGACATTCCTGATGACAAACCATATGGAGCTACACTGATGGAACCAGAACTCTGGAGCTAGAGGAGCCACGTGGAGACCCACACAGCGCTGAGATGCTTTCACTGCCACTGGAGCCACAAGACTTTACACCCATGGTCTTCCTTCATTTGGCATCCTTATATGTGTTGAAGAGGAATTTATAGACTGGCATTGGATATATGAACGTGATCTGGACTGGGGCAGGTTGTTTTTTTTAATATACAATTGTTCTTTGTATAAAGTTCTTTCTTATATGCATAGACGTGTCTCTGGATTTGTTTCTCTAGTCAACCCAGACTAACATAGCATGCTTCCATTTGAAAAATTTCCCAGCCCTGGGGGGAAAAGGAGTAATGTATGAAGGTTCATTGAAACTATAGAAACACATTCTTATTGCAAATAGTTGAAACAGAGCCAAAGAGTGTTTTTGAATTATTTAGTTTGACAGATAATGCTAATGTTAACCCTGAGTCAGGTTTTTCATCTTTTTACTAGACGATGTAACTATTTAATAATTACCTGATCCATTTGGAGGAAAAGGTATTGATTGGGTTATTATTTTTACAATATATTGTTTCATTGGAATAGAAAATTAACTCTTGAGTTTTGTTAAGAAGCACCCATTTTCTGTAAAATATTTTTTCATTAGGATGAAGCTGATAGCACATTGTATAAGGGGCTTCAAAAGTCTGCAGGAAGAGTGACATTGTGTTTTAGACAGACAGATGTACACAGAAAAGTAGTCGAATCTTGTGTTCCATTTGATGGCTTTAAAAAGAGTGAGCGTGTCTGTGTCAGCAGTGCCCAGATTAAGAAGCAAAGCAGTGCCAGCAGACCAGACACTACCTGCATGTCTTCTCTTGGTTATTAGTAACCCTAACCAAACCCTTTGCAGTTGTGTTGATTTTGACCCTAGCAGTGTTTACAGCATGATAATCTTCATGGAAGCAGATGGCCACGTCTTTCACTTGTGGTGTGGCTGGTGGGCACAAACCTCTGGCTATTACTACTCCCTCCTCAAAGACGATAATTTTTCTAACCTCGGACACCATAGGTGAAATCTCTGGTTTTAACATTTTGCTTAAATGGAGCCCTATAATG
The DNA here is from genome assembly GCA_004026705.1 of Nesogale talazaci. Lineage (NCBI taxonomy): Eukaryota > Metazoa > Chordata > Mammalia > Afrosoricida > Tenrecidae > Nesogale > Nesogale talazaci. The sequence continues at coordinate 1,359 of PVJH01009614.1, forward strand.
TTTATTATTTGTGTCTGTCTTCTTCCCCTCAGCATTATGTTGGTAAAAAAAATTATCCACAATTTTTGGTGAAGCAATAGCTTGTGTATTCTTATCACTGTTGAGCATGCTTCCTCAAATATATCATGTTCTGTTTTTTTTTTAATTTCTTTTTTTTGGGGGGGTGTGGTGGGGGGGGGTGGGCATCACTACCTCTGGTGGTCGTGGACGCTACCCAGTGCTGCTCCTGAGAGCCGCTGCTGGATTTGAACCTCCAAGCCTGCAGGCCGCAGTCACACATTCAACCACTTACGCCACCAGGGCTCAGTCCTCATGTTCTGTTTTTTAAGAGCTCCATTGACACTAGCCCTTGATGGCGCTTAACAGCAACAGCAACAGCAATATCATACTGGGATTGTAAGTAAGAGTAATATGGAATCCTCCAGATCTCAAAATGTCAACAACAAAATCCAGTAAAGAACCCTCACAAAGATAATTAAGATGAAAGAATAATAGTTCATTTAACAAATGTTGTAAATCATCTTTTGTGCCATGGAATTTATGATAATCTCAGTGCCATAGAATTTACAAAATAATTATTTTCTAATTTAATTTGACACCAGTAAGAAAGATGTAGCACATTTAGGTTAAGAAAAGAAAGCAGTGCATAGACCTCATGATTTGACAGTCCCTATTGCTTGGACAGGCGTTATCTGGAGGACAGACCCTCAAGGATGTTTTATGGAGTTAACATTGATGAAAAACAGTCTCTGGACTTCAGGGGGAAGATCTGCAGAATTCTGCAGCTAGACTGCTGCTGTCAACCTTATGGCTTCTTTTATCCATTTTATAACTATGAAGTTGTGGGGTGGGTCATTGAGCAAATGTATGTACTTTCATTTGCATGAATTCTATGGTTTCTTAAAATAGAACTCTAGTTGACTTTCTCAGTAATCTCAGCGAGAAAGGGTCAGAAAACCCTTGGGGGAGAGTATTTGCTTGAGGAACCTGTGATTGGCTGTAGACACCATTATAAATATGTTTCCGTCCCTAAGCGCAGGAGGAGAATATCACGATTAAAATGGCGAACTTCAAGTGAGTTTACTTCTCAATGCTGGTTTCAGTCTGGAACATTAACACAGGAACATGGAAGGGGGTGAAGCACTTGTAAAGAGCACGCAGCAGGCTGAGCCCCGGTGGCGTAGTGGTTGTGCGCGGGACTGCGGCCCACTGGGACGGAGGTTCAATTCCAGCAGTGGGGCTGGGCCTCCTACTCCCACCACCGGAGAGCAGTGATGCCCCCCCCCCCCCAAGAGCACGCAGCAAACAGTAAATCCCAGACCCCAGCACCACACCTTCCAGGCAACCACTGTTAAAATTTCCTAGTGGGTTTTACATTTGTACACTGGATATTTTTCATAGTGAAAATAATTTTCCTTTTACTTAATGGTAGCTGTAGTTCTTCCTGAAGTTTAGCCAACAAATGATCTTCAATTTCTCTTTCCAAGCAGTGAAGCAGTTTTGAGAAGCAGGAGTATGCATTCTGACCTAAAAGATAGCTATTTGAATTTGAAAACCCACATGGAGGGCCTCAAGCAATTGGCATGTACACCAATTGGTTCTCTTTTATTGGTTCTGGGTAAGTTGTACTGACTTATAGTAAGGTGCAGATGGATGATTGAAGAGTATCTATCCCAGACTTGGATGCAGATAATTAGAGAAACTGGAATTAATAACTCTCTCCTACCTGTTAAAACATGTATTGGCTCTAAATACACATTGATGTGGTGTTTAGAATGACTCTGTAGTGTTTTGAAGTGAGACGATTCAAGCAACTAAGATTATAAGGACACTTCTCTGTCTTAAACTAGTCTTCTCATTGTCTTTGTGTTGTAACACAAATAGCATATAAAACTCTAGAAAAATTGGCAGTTTCTCTCTTAGGATAAATGTTCACAGAGAGCTTCAAGCACCTTTGTGATTTGGGTTGTATTATGACAGTTGTTACGTAGTTTGAACAAGAAAGTACAGCTGTGCTGTTAAAAAGACTTTCCTTGGTAAAAGGAAGTAAGGGAATAGAGGAAAGAGCTAAGAGACAAAGGGTATTTATAAGGTCTGAATACAGGAATGTACATATGTAAATATATTTATATGTGATGATAGAGAAAGAGATCTATATGCATATATTTATAAGTTTAGTCTTAGGGTAGCAGACCCTAAGCATTGGGCGTCTACTCACGTACTCCCTCAACGCAAGAACACTGCTCTATTAAATTGCCATTCCATGATACTCACCTTCCTGACACCATCTCTGAAGACAAAGTGGGTGCATAAACAAATGTGGTGAAGAAAGTTGATGGTGCCTGGCTGGCTATCAAAAGATATAGCACCTGGGTTCTTAAATGCTTGAAGACAAATAAGCAGCCATCTAGCTGAGAAGCAACAAAGCCCATGTAGAAGAAATACAACAGCTTGTGTGATCATGAGGTGTCGATGGGATAAGCTAACAGGCATCGAAGAACAAAAATCATATCATTGTAAATAAGGGGGAATACAGACCTAAAGCCCATCTGTAAGCAACTGGACATTCCCTTACAGAAGGGTCTCAGGGAGGAGATGAGCCAGTCAGGGTGCAGTATAGCAACAATGAAATACACAACTTTCCTCTTATTCTTTAATGCTTCCCCTCCCCCTCGCCCCACACACACACTGTCCTGATCCTAATTCTACCTTACAAATCTGGCTAGAGCAGAGAATGTACACTAGTACCGATAAGAACTGAAAACACAGGAAAACCAGGACAGATCAATATTGAGAGTCACAATATCAGGAGGGGAAGGGCAAGATGGGGGAGAAAGGGGAAACTGATCACAATGATCTACATATAAACCCCTCCCTGGAGGGTGAACAACAGAAATGTGGGTGAAGGGAGATGCCAGACAGTGTAAGACATGACAAAATAATAATAATTTAGAAATTATGTAGGGTTTGTGAAGGAGGCGGGGAAATGAGCTGATACCAAAGGCTCAGGTAGAAACAAATGTTTTGAAAATGATGATGGCAACAAATGTTCAAATGTGCTTAACACAAAGGACGTATGTATGGCCTTGTGATAAAAGATGTATAAACTCCCAATAAAATGATAAAAAAGAAGAATTTTCTTATTCCCAGATTCTAAAGAGAGCCAAATGAAATAAAACTATAATCAGATCTGAAATGCTGAATTTTGCTGGGCTATTTAGAACTCATAAAATAGAACTAAATGAAAGAGTTTTGACTGATATCCACATCTACTAAAGTATACCAATGAATTTAGGTGAGCTGAAGCTAGGTAGGCCTGGGGTAAACAGATGAAATTCTGAAATACCTGAACTGTTTTTATTGAAAGGTAAAACATTGGGATTGGGAACACACCAACGTTTCTGGTACACCTAGGATATTGGCACTCATTAAAAATGAAATGGTTATATGCACATGCAGTTCATGATGTGTCGCGTGGGAGAGCAAGTAGGACTTATGAAAAACAAGAGTAGGAGAAAAACACATGTATCCAAATGATCTGGTAAAGTGAGAACACTTGAATATTTGAAACAGACACTGGTCCTTATATAAGGAAAGGCAGTGTATTTCTAGATTTTCTATTTTGAGAACCATTCTTATAAATTGTTGAAAGTATAAATGTAATTTGTCCTGTAGGCATAATTAACATCAGCATGTTGTCTGACATGTGGACAGTCATTTGCAAGGACCTGCGGTGGATGGTTATGGGAGAAAATGATGACCAAAAGGGACAGTGTAGAGAAAATAGACTAAAAACATTGTGGAAAGTTATCCAAGGCAGACTCATGAGAAGGGCAGATTGAGGAAATAAAGTAATAAATCTAAATTAACAATGTCAAGATTTTTTAGAGGCAGAGGGAGACAGTTAAGTCAGCTGAAAGGTCTGTGTTCCTGGGAAGACTAGATATTGGTTTGGGCTTGATCTCAGGATGGTGTCTGGAAGCCATACCAATCTTGGGAGAAATATAAGGTCACCAGGCTAAAAAAAAAGTAAGTGGTAATGGCTCTGAGGAGAGAGTGGAAAATCATGAGAAGAAAAATTCTTTAAGTACAGGAGGTCGTCCTCACAGCCAACCTGTGTTCTTGCCTGCTTATATGTCTCCGAGGTCCCATATTCACCACTAGGAAAGTCAGAATATTATGCCCTAAGTGTTTGACCATTCCTATAATGTCAGAAAAATTAGAAGACAGTTATTTGACCAACTGTCTGAAAGAGATCCATCTCTGTCCCCATTGCAAAGAAATGTGACCCTAAAGAATGCTCAAATTATAGACAATATCATTAATATCACATACAAGTAAAAAAAATCACATACAAGCACAATTTTGTTTAAAACCAGCCAACAATCGACAGGGAGCTACCAGAGCTTCAGGCTGGATTTAAAAGAGGATGTGGAGCAAGAGATATCATTACTGACATCAGTTGAATCTTGATTCAAAGCAGAGAACACCAGAAAGATGTTTACATGTGTTTTATTCATTGTGCTAAGAAGTTCAACTTGTGGATAATAACAAACAATGACGAGCCTTGAGAAGAATGGGAGTTCCAGAACATTTCATCGTGCTCATGGGGAACTTGTACATGCATCCAAAGGCAGTTTCTGTGAACAGAAGCAGAATGCTGCAGGGTTTACAATCTGGAAAGGTGAGGGTCAGGGTTGCAGCTTCTCGCCATATTTATTCAATCTGTGTATGCTGAGAAAATGATCAGAGAAGCTGGATTATATGAAGAAAAACTTGGTATCAGGATCGGAGGAAGGCTTATTAAAAACTTTCTATAGGCGCACGACAACCTTGCTTACTGAAAGTGAAAAGTAGAATAGCTTTTTTTAAAAAAAATATCATTTTATTGAGGGTTTGTACAACTCTCATCACAATCCATCTATTCATCCATTGTGTCAAGCACATTTGGAAGACAGCTATGCTCACCACTACACCATCAACGCTTGTCAAGCACATTTGTACATTTGTTGCCAGCATCATTCTCAAAACATTTTCTTTCTGCTTGATCCCCTGGTATCAGCTCATTTTTAAATTTATAAATTGTTAATTTTTTCATGTATTACATTGTCTGATATTTCTCATCACCCACTTTTCTGTTGTCTGCCCCCCAGGGAGACGTGTATATATAGATCATTGTGATCAGTTCCCCCCTTTTCCCTCCACTTTCTCCTTCCCTTCCTGGTATTGCTACTCTCATTATTGGTCCTGAGGGGTTTATCTGCCCTAAATACCCTGCGTTTCCAGTTCTTATCTGTATCTGTGTACAATGTCTGGTCTAGCCAGATTTGTAGAGTAGAGTTGGGGTCATGATAGTGGGGAGGAAGAAGCATTAAAGAACAAGAGGAAAGATATATGTTTCATTGGTGCCAAGACTCTTCTGTAAGGGTTGTCCAGTTGCCTATAGATGGACTTTGGGTCTCCACTCTCCACTTGTCTCATTCACAATAATATGATTTTTCTGTTCTTTGATGCTTGATACCTGATCCCATTGACACCTCGTGATCATACAGGCTGTTGTGCTTCTTCCATGTGGCTTTGTTGCTTCTCAGCAAGATGACTGCTTGTTTATCGTCGTCTTTTAAGACCCCAGAGGCTATCTCTTTTGATAGCCAGCCAGGCACCATCAACTTTTTTCACCAGCTTTCTTTGCTTAGGCACCTACTTTGTCATCGGCGATCATGTCAGGAAGATGAGCATCATGGAATTCCAGTTTAATAGAACAAAGTATGAAGAATAACTTTTTTATAAATTAAAAATTATTTTATTAGGGGCTCGTACATCATTTTTCCAATACATAAATAAACATCCTGTGACAAGAACCCTCGTATGTCCATTGCTGTCATCATTCTCCAAACATCCACCCTTTCCCCCAGCCCCTGGTGTCAGTACCTCCAACCCCTCCCCTGTTCCCCTGCTCTCCCTCCCCATCAACCCTCAATGCCTTATAAATTATTATTATTCTGTCCTATCTTACCCTGCCTGACACCTCCCTCAACCCACTCCCCCATGTCCGTCTTCCAGACAGGTCATATGTAGATCCTTGCAGTTGGTTCCATCTCTACCCCACCTTCTTTCCACCCATCCAGTAGTTCCAATCTAACCACCGGCCCGAGGGGGCTCATCCATCCTGATTTCCCCATATCTCCAGCCCCCCTCTCCACTAGTGTACCTTCTCCAGTCCATCCGGATGTGCAAGGTAGAATTGGGATCATGATGGTTGGGGAGTAGGGAGACCTCAGGAACTAGAGGAAACTTGTATGCATCATCACTGCCTGGCTGGACTCTGACTAGTCTGTCTCCGTCCCGTGGCTCCCCTGTAAAGGGGTGGCCAATTACCCACCAGTGGGCCTTGGGTCTCCACCCTGCCCCTCCCTTCACTCGTAATGAAGTGATTCCAGTTCTTTGATGCTCAATATCTGCTCCCTTTGGCCCCTCTTGATCACACTTGCTGGCGTGCTTCTTCCCTGTGGACTTTGCTGTCTCCATGCTGAATGGCGACTCAGTTATCTTCAAGTCTTTGAGACTGTAGACATTCAATCATTTGGTAGCTGGGCACCATCTTTTCTTCTGCTCCGTTTGCCTCTGTATCCTTTTGTCTTCAGCGATATCGGGAGTTATTGGTTCATTGATTTTGATTTTTGTTCTTTGATGCCTGATGCCTGATTGTTTCAGCACCTCATGATCGCACAGGCAAGTGAGCTTCTTTTATGGTGGGTTTTGTTGCTCCTGAGCTAGATGGCTGCTTGTTTATGCTCAAGCCTTTGAGATCCCAGATGCTATATCTTTTGATAGCTGGACACCATCAGCTTTCTTAACCACTCTGTTCATGCTCCCACTTGTCCTCAGTGGGCACCTTGGGCGTATGTGCACACACTGATATGTGTTTTTTCCCCCGTTTGATGTCTATTGCCTGGACCTTTCACCACCATGTGTCCACGCTGGCTGTTGTGTTTCTTCCGTGTGGGTGTGGTCTCTTTTCAAGTGGATGGTCTATTGTTTATCTTTAGGCTTTTAAGACTCCAGATGATATATCCTTTGATGGCTGAGCACCATTGTCTTTCTTCACCACATTTGCTTATGCACCCATTTTACTTCAGTGATCATGTTGGGCCAGTGAGCCTCGAGGAATACCAGATTCATAGAACAAAGTGTTCTTGCACTGAGGGAGCACCAAGGTGAGGGCCCAAGGTCCACCTGCTGCCCTAATATTTGGCCTATAGATATGTTCTTAAATTTGTTCCCACCTTATAACAGATAGTTGTATTTATGTATGGACATACATATGTTAGACCTCTGCAAGTGCCCTTTGCCTTCTAGCTCTTTCCTCTATTTCCTTCCGTCTCCCTCCTGTCTCACCATCTTGTTCCACCTTCATTGGCATTTCAGTGTTTCCTCATAGATTCATTGTCCTTGCTTAATTCCGATCAGGCCTCCCACCCCCTCCTTTCCATTGATTCCAGACGATTTGTTGCTCCCCCTCCCCCATCCATGTGTCCATACCCCCCTCTCCTCCCCTCGCTCATGTCCCCAGGAATCGTTGTTTGCCTAGTCCTTTCTGTGGCTCATAGCATCTCCAGAGGGATATAGTCCTCTGAGTATCATGCATCCGTGTGGAGCTTGGACCAGCTCTTTTCCTCTTCCTCCCTTCTTGTCTTTATCCCTGTGGGTGTGCGATGCTGGCCCCTCCCCAACCTGTTCTCTGCCACGCCCACTTCTAGGAAAGGAGTCCATGTGACTCTGGTTGCTTCCAGCTCTGTAGCTCTCTCTTTTCTTGTGTCCTTCCATGCATCCACGCTGTCCTCCTGGTTGGGTGCTTTGTGGTAGGAACTGCTTGTCCACTCTGGTTTCTGTGGAGACAAGACCAGTACCCCGTTCCCTCTGTTATCCTTTCAGTTTTGAACTTCCTTTTATCTCCCTATCCCCACTACCCCCTCATCTTTCTCCCATTACTGTATTGCATCCAACGTGTACCTCCCTGGGTTTGGTCCTCCCTCCTCCCCTTACCCTACTTCTTGGACCAACTGTTATGGTACAGAAGTTTGAAGAATCACTTTTAAAGTAACCTTACAAATACTTTTTCTTAAGATATTCAATGGTAAGGATGGGGAGACAGCATGAGGTGGTGGTGAAGAAAATGCTTCACAGACCTTGAGAGAAGCAAGAACATTCAGAGACAGAAAGGAAGTTAGATGCATGATTAGGATCTGACACTCCAGCAAGTTGGTGTAGTGGTTATGTGTTGGGTGACTATTTGCATGGTCAGCAGTTTCAAACCACCAAGTGTTTGCTGGGACAAAGATGAGACTTATAACTCCTGAAAAGAGCGACCATCTTAGAAATCGACAGGGGGCAGTTCTGCCCTCTCCTCTAGGGTTGACAAGAACAGAAATTGACCAGATAGTGGTGAACGTTGTTTTGTTTTAGTAGGTTCACTAGGAGATGGAATCCACTCGGTGGCAGTGAATCAAGTGGGTAGAAATTAGATACAAAAAAGAATTATCTCTAGGGAGATCATTAAAATGAGTGACTGCTCAGGTTTCCTCACATGATCTTGAAATTCCACTGATGGTTGAAATTTCCTTGTCACTTACCTTTTTAGTGTTTTTGTGAGCTGCCTTCAACACACAGTCTCTCTCTCTCTCTCTCTCTCTCTCTCTCTCTCTCTCTCTCTCTCACACACACACACACACACACACACACACACACACACACACACACACACAATGATTGGTAGCCAGGAAACCTAGCTCTGTCAGCAGGAAACAGTGTCTTCTTGGACTAGTGATCTAATCTTTCCAAGATCTAGCAATTCTTTCCTTAGTAGCATGAAAAGATTGAACCAAATTTCTGCCAAAGTTCCACCTAGTGCTATGTTGTTCTAAGGCACCGATTTCATTTTATCTCTCTTCTCTTCATTTCCCCTTAACCCCAAGGTAATGAAAAACTTTCCAGTTTAGACAAAAAAGTGCTTTACCAAACATGGAAACCCAAGGAAACCCAACGAATTCAGGGATGATTTGAGAAACTGAATCCCACCTGGAATCCAATATATGTTTTCCAAAATTGTCTTAACAGATACCAGTGGTTTATAAAGAACACAATAGGATGTGGAGATCAATGAACCAGTACAGTATTGAGTAATATCTGGAATTAGAAAATGCGGGACTGTGCAGAACATGATGAGAAGATGGACTTCTTGAAGGATATAAACCCAAAGGCCATATCTTTTTTGCTTACTTTTCTCTCCCTGTTGATTGTGCAGAAAAACAGCCCACATTGTTTATACAACTATACTTAGCTAATCAAAGTGTTTGTGTTAGTTTGGGTAGACTAGAGAAACAAATTCATGGAGACAATTATATTAGGGAGAGGTTTATATACAAGAGGAATTGAACATTGAGAAAACATCTCAGCCCAGTCCAGTCCAGTAAGTCTGATATTAGTCCATATGTCCGATACCAGTCTATATAGTCCTCTTCAGACACGTGAACCACATGCAATGATGCCAAATGCAGAACAGTCATAGGCCAGTGGGTAGAAAGTCTTGGGAGCCAGTAGTGTTGTAAGCATCTCAGCGCTGGTAGGGGTCTCTCTGTGGTTTCTCCGCCTTCAGAGATGTGGTAGCATCAGTGTCGGCCCATGTGGCTTCTCCTCAGGGCTGGCTCACAGGAAGTCTGCCTTGTCAGAGCATCTCCAAGGGAGTGACAGAGAGATAGTGTCTCCTGCCTCCAAGAAGTGAGTACTGGATTTCATAGAACTCTCAGGAGAAGGCCAGGCCCACACAGAGGTGTCATTGACTATCTCCAGAACGACAGGCTAGACTCCACCCCTCCATGTGTAATCCTGAAATCGACGCCAGATTAGGGGACGGCCACAGTGTTCATCTTCTATTTTATGCAAATGAAATTTGGGTTATGGAGAGAGAGAATTTCTGGCAGCCTCTGGCTACATACAGAAATTGATTTTAGATAGACTTTGGGTAACAAACTGACATAACTATCAAGCAATAACCAGGCTAAGACTGGAAGATACTTCTGCCGCATAGGCATGATGGGAAGATTGACAGCTGCCTGGAAGAAAGGCCATGCTGCTTGTTGGAAGGGCCTTTATTTACAGAGGCATGTAAAGTTATTTGTGCTTATGGGAAAGCAAGATGCCTGGGTCACCCTATTTGATGCTATTGTTCTAGGACAATCTCCCAAATCCAAGTGATCATAAGAAAGAAGACTTAGGCTTTCCCATGGAATCTAAAATGGGATGCGAGTGATTGGAAAGTGAAGAGGGAAGAACTGGGGGAAGGAACTAGAGGCAGGAGAGATGAGAGTTTCTCATCTCATTCCCCTCTCCCTCCCCCCCGGAATTCCAGTGAGGCTAGAAGGGCAGGAGGGTATAGTTTTAGAATACAACCAGGAAGTTTTAAAACCCACATAGGTGAAATTGGAGAACTGGCACCTGGTTCTATTCACTGGACTCTACCCCACCCTGACAATTATAGAAACACAAATCCTCTTGTTCTCGATTCTGACTCACAGTGGGCTTGTGTGTGACAGAACAAAGTTCGGCCTGGTCCTGTGCCACCCTCACAATTCTGTTATGTTTGATCTCATTGTTGCAGCCTCTGTGTGATCCCATCTCATTGAGAGTCTTCCTGTTTTTCTCTGATCCTATACTTGATCAAGCTCGTGGTCCCCCCTCCTGATAACCTGTCCAAACTATGCGAGATGAAGTTTCACTTGTCTTTATTTCAAAGAAACATTCTGGCTGTCCTCCTTGCAAGACAGATTTGTTAGAACTTTTGGCAGACCATTGTGTGGTCAATATTCTTTGCCAACACCATAATCCAAATGCATCAATTCTATGTCAGTCTTATTTATGGTCCAGCTTTCTCAGATATGAGGTCATTGAAAACACCATGGCTTGAGAGAAGTGTACCTTAGTTTTCAAAATCACACCTTTACTTTTTTTCCCCAATGATTTTATTGGGGGTTCTTACAGCCCTTATAACATTCCATATAACATTTGCGTCAAGCATATTTGTACACATGTTGTCATATTCATTTCCAAATGTTTTCCACTGAGCTCTTGGTATAAGCTCCTCTTTCCCCGTCCCTTTTTTAAAAAAATGAATCATTTAATTGGGTACTCATACAACTCCCATCATGATCCATACATACATCAATTGTATGTGGGCCACATTTGCACACTTGTTGCCATCATCACTCTCAAAACATACTCCCTCTACTTGGGCCCCCAGTACCAGCTTCCCACATTTCTCTTCCCTCCCTCTCCTCTCCCCCATGAACCTTTAATAATTTACAAATTGATACCACTTTTTCTGGCTATCAGAAGATATAGCGTCTGGGATCTTAAAGGCTTGAGTAAACAAGCGGCCATCTAGCTCAGAAGCAACAAAGCCCACATGGAAGAAGCCCATCAGCCTGTTTGACCATGAGGTGTTGAAGGGATCCTGTGTCAGGCATCAAAGAACTAAAATTATATCATTAAAGGTGAAGCGACATCCTCTTACAGAGGGTGTCCTCTCAGGGAGGAGATAGTTAGGATGCAGTGCAGTAACAATAATATGCAACTTTCCCTTAGTTCTCAAATGCTTCCTCCCCCCCCCACTATCATGATCCCAATTCTACCAGACAAATTCATCTGGAGTCGGAAACATGGGGAATTTAGGATAGATGTTTCCTAAGGATGAGTGATGGGAGTGGTGATACTGGGAGGGTGGAGGGATGGTGGAATAGAAAGGGGGAACCAATTTCAGGGATCTACATATAACCTCCTCTCTGGGGCATGGCCAGCAGGTAAGTGAGTGAAGGGGCATTTTGGACGGTGTACGATATGAAAAAGTAATAACACACCTTTACTTTTTAATACTTTAGAGACGTGTTTGGCACAGATTTGTTCACTGCAGTTTGTTGTTTGATTTCTTGACCACTGGTGGTATGGACATTGATTGTGGCGCCAAGTAAAGTGAAATCCTTGACAATTTCAATCTTTTCTCTGCCTGCCATCAGGTTTTTTATTGATACTATTGTGAAGTTTTTTGCTAAGGTATAGTCTATATAAAAGCTGTAGTCTGATCTTCATCAACAAGTGTCTCAAGTGTTCTTCACTTTAGCAGGCAAGGCTATGTCATCTGCAGGCTATGTTATAATTTGTTAATGAACTTTCTTCTAATCTTTCATATATTCCAGCTTCTTGGATTATTTGCTCAACATATGGATTGAGTAAGTGGTAAAAGGATATAATAACCTTGATATACAGCTCTCCTGATTTTAAACCAGGATGATTGCCACATGTGCACAAGGAAATGTTCTGGACTTCCTATTTTTTTGCAATGCTATCTATAACTTGTGATTCACATGGTTTATTATTTTTGCACAATCATCCAACTGATATCAATGATGATGTTTCTCATCTCAGGCCCTCTTCTGTGGTTTGAATTTCTGTCAATTCCCTATCAGTGTCCTATTGCAACCATTTTTGAATTATTTTCAACAAAAATTTACTTAAATATTAATGATATTGTTAAATAATTTTCATATTCCTTAGATCACCTTTCTTTGGAATGGCATATACATCACTGGTCAAATACTTGTCTTCTAAATTTCTTGATATAGATGAGTGAGTGCTTCTAGTGTTGTATCCATTTGTTGAAACACCTCAGACGGCTTTTTGTCATTTCCTAAAGCCTTGTTTTTTATTCAATGTCTTCATTGCAGCTCAACTTCTTCTTAAGTGCCATTTGTTCTCTCCCACCCCCTGCCCCAAGGGATCATAAATAGTATTTATTACCTTGGTATGTCTCTGGTCTTGTTGCTCTTCTTTCATAGTTAGGCAGTTTTCTCTCTCCTCCCACTCCTCCCCGGCTTGGCTGGACAGTGCATCCTCGAACTGTCAACACACAGCAGCAGCTCGTTATTCCATTATTCATTTACAGGGTCAAACTTCTGGGCCACAAATCCTTCTCTCTAGGAAGTTTAATGGTGGTGGAAGAATTCGAAATAAACCAGGCCTCACAGGACGGCAAGCTCCAGCAAGATGACGACCTACACTTTTCTGGACATTGCCTGGAGGATCTTTTGCCTTTCACTCAAGTTTTCATTTGTGTTTACTGGACTCCTCTTGATACGCTCCAACTGGTCTCATTTGCTCTCCTGGCTCCTCTATGAATTCTGAGCCAATGTGGTTGATCTCTGGCAATCCGATGAGAATGCTAAATGCTCCGGGTGGCCTGGTTCAGGCTGTGGGTGCCTTACAGAAGCAACGTTCTCTGAGGTTGTAGCTGAGTCCGGTGCTCATTCTCCACAGCATATGTGCTGGGAGGCAGCAGGAGTGGAGCCGAGGTCATGTGTTTGGGAAGCTCAAACCCAGGCTCTTCAGCTCAGCAGTCATGTGCCCTAAAGCCAGTGACTGCTTCTCAGAGCTGTAGCTCTTGTTTGTAAAATGGGGCAGTAAGATTAACTCATGAGGTGAGTTTCCTGTGAAGTTAACAAGGCTTCGTTAATAAAGGTCCCCCTTCTCCTCCCTCCCAATGTGTTCACAAGGCCATATGTTTTTATTAAGTCTGCTGTTTCCTTTCATTCTGACTTTTCCCCTTTCAGACGTATTGCCTGGTGCAAGGTGACACTGGAGTGACATGGGTATTTTTTAGGCCCTGGTTGAGGGAAGTTGAGTAGGGTTGGCAGTTTAGATGAGAAAGGCTCAGTGCACGTCACTTTCCATGGAGATTCGTTTTGGGATTTGCAGGTAGAGGTGTTTTCATTTAATATCATTTGGTTTGTAATTAGTACTATGTAGCTATGTGTTTTGTGTATTATTTTCTGATTTCGATATTAGATGTACAACTATTTATAAAGAGAGAACCCCAAATTGTATAAGCATCATGCCTCATAAAACCTCAAACTGCTCTGGTTCACCCCATAAGATTCTTATTAAGATTAAAGGAAATAACTCTGTAAAGCACTTTCTCAGCTACCTATTGCCACATAGCAACCTAGCATGATAAAAAAAATAGAGCAGAAATGCAATTATTTTATTTCCGCATAATTCTATGGTTCAGTAGTTTGACTCAGCTTGATTCTTCCGCTGGTTTCGTCTGGGGTCACTTATCAGTGGTGGTCAGCTTGTGACTCAAGAGGCTGTCTGAGGTCTAAGACAACTTCACTGAGGCATATGGTTGGCAGCTGGCAGACTGTGCATGGCATCACCATTTCTTCTTAGTGAGATCACTCACACTTCCTCAGAGCTCTTTCCAGGCACCGTGTACTAAGAGTGAAAGCTGCTAGGCATCTCGAAACCTGAGCTTGAGGTCATCTACAATGTCTCTTCTGCTGCATTCTATTGTCCACAGCAAGCTTCTAGGCCATCCAAAATTTAAAAAGTGCAGAAATTGACCCCAATTCTTTTTTAAAAAATATTTTCATGGGAGGCTCTTTCATCTCTTTCCACAATCCATACATTCATCCAGTGTGTCAAGCACACTTGCACATATGCTGCCATCATCATTTTCAAAGCATTCTCATCCCACTTGGGCTCCCTGATATCAGCTTTCCATACCGCCCCCATCCTCCCTCACACCCCCCTGATAAGTTATAGATTATTATTTTCGTATCTTTCATTGCCCTCCATCAGCCCTCACTCACTTTCCCATTGTTCGTCCTCTGAGAGGGGGTTATAGGTCGATCTTTGTGATCAATTCCCCCTTTCTCCCTCCATCCTCCCCTAATCATCCTTGCATCTCTACTCCCATTGTTGGCCCTGGGGGGAGGGAAGGGTTATCTATCCTGGATTCCTTGTGTTGTGGATTCTTGGCTGTAGCAGAGTGCATGTTCTGGTCTCTCTGATCTGTAAGGTAGGATCGAGGTCGTGATAGTTGGGGCGGGGAGGAAGCACCAAAGAACTAGAGGAAAGTTGTTTATTTCATCAGTGCTATACTGGATCCTGGCTGACTCATCTCTTCTCTGTGACCCCTCTGTGAGGGAATGTCCAAGTGTCTACAGATAGGCTTTGGGTCTTCATTTCATGCCGCCCTCCATTCACCTTGGTATGATTTTGTTCTGGTAGACCCCAATTCTTGATATTTGCAAAGAATTTTAATCTGCTACAATCTCTGTGCCTGAAAAATAGTAATTATTGAAGAATATTAGCTTTCTTTTCTTTCTCTTTTTCTCATCTTTCTTTTATATTTCTACTTAAAGTAACCAACTTTGAAAAGTGGCCTCTATGGAAGAAGAAGGAGAAGGAAAAAATGGACATATAAGTAAGGCTTCCACAGATGTGTCTGATACTAAAGTTTATATCTTCTTTATTGTCATTCAAATTAGAGAGGATTTTTAACCCAGGCCTACCTTTTTAGAAGAAAAGGCTTGGAATTTTATGGTATTTGAATTTTAAAAGTTTTATGTGATATTAAAATTTCTTATATTACGGCAATTAAATAAAGCAACATTTTGTAGGCTTTCCCCTTTTAAAGGATAGTTAATTGCATGCTCTTGAGTAATTAAATTAATCAGAGCCTAATGATAGATGAGTTACATGCTGTGTTTAATGATTAGATACCATCTATAACTTTTTAAAGCCTGTTAAATTGTCATGAGAGCCAACCAGGTCCTCCTGTAGATACTATAATCATAATAATCAGTTTTACAAGTAAAAATAATCATTTGGAGAATTAATTGGAAACACTTATTCTTTGTGTAGTTGACAACATTAAATGTTTTCCTTATGAATACTGATTAGATGTGACTCTAGAAGAGATAAAGAATAATGAATGGGAGGAGATATAGAAATCAGGAAAATATTTTTCTCAAATATCTTAGTAAAGCCTTTTTTGTTGTTGAAAAGGGCAGAAAATGTTAAATGGGAAATTACATAACCCTGCCCAACTTATAGCTTCGTCACTCTTTTTTTTTTTTTGGCATCACTGCCTCTGGTGGTCGTCAGCGCTACCCAGTGCCACTACCTGAGTGCCACCCCTGGGTTTGAACCGCAAAGCCTATGGGCTGTAATCCCACACTCAACCACTTACACCACCAGGGCTCAGCCCAGCCTTGTTAATCTTTATGGTAGCAGATAGCTCTATCTTTCTTCCTTCAGAGTGGCTGGTGGGTTTCAACCTCTGACCTCATAGTTATCAGCCCAATGCTCACCCAACAGCACCTCCAGGGATCCTTTAACTCATATAAAGGAAGAGGCAGATGGAAGACAATTAAGTATGGCTGAATATAGATGGACTATAGGATCATCTGAATCCAATTTATTTCTTCATGTTTTGTATCTTCTTTATCCTTTTGGTGTCTGTTTCAGATTTGATGTGAAAATGATTTGGCTGTGTTCAAGTGTTTTGGAAAGGATTACCAGTGAGTAGGATGAACTATGATGAGTCCATCCCCAGCAAACTGATAAGAGCAAAGGGCAGAATAAAGCCTATCTTGTTACTATGTGTGAGCCAGTTCAGGATGCTCATGTCAACCACATGGATGAGGCTAGGGAAATGTCTACCACAAACAGTAAAAGGGACTGTTACTAGAAGCAGAGTGAAGATAGAGTGGCGAGTCAACTAAATTCTACTACTGATGTAACAAATATTCTTGGCATATAATAGATGGTTAATAATATGTCTTGATTGTTCTCCAGAAAGGAGAATTTAGGGACTTTTTCTATGTACGGTACTTTTTCAATGGGATTTTCTTTTGAGCATTTGGGAAGTTATCTTGTTCTCTGCTGTGTGTATATACTTTGCTGAGTAGTTGCAAATGAGAATTTGTACTGTAACCAATTTCCAAGCATTTATTAATGGTTATGTTCCTTTTACCTAGTTATTTAGTAGTAAAATGTTCCTGCTTCACAGTTAGAAGGCATTATGTATAATAAAGAGGTTTGAGGCTACTTATAACATAGAGTGTTGGACAAACTTCGAAGAAAAGGTTTTTTCCATTTGAAAATTCTGTGAAGTGGGTATTCAAAATAGTTGGTTGTACTATTATATTTGATCCAATTAATTTTAAAAAAGATTGTCTTTGACTGCTAATCTGATAGCAGATAGATAAATGTGACATAAGATTGCATTCTCTCTCCCTCCCCCCACCCCAATTTTTGGGAGCTGTTTGTAAAATTCTGTAAAATTGATGTAGCATTTTAAAAACCAATTCATTTTAGCTGTTGGAAAAATTCAGATTGGCTTGAATCAATTCCTGCTAATTTGGCCTATTTAGGAAATGTTAGGGCTTTATGCCATAAGGTATGGAATTGACTTTTATTGTCATCTAAACTCAGTGCCATCAATTGATTCTGACTCATCGCAACCTTATAGGACAGGCTAGAAGTGACTCTGTGGATTTCTGAGCTGTAACTTTGTATGGGAGTAGAAAATCTCAGATTTTGATGGAGTTGAACTGCTGACCTCAAGGTTAGGAACACAATACATAACCCGATATGCCACCAAGTTTCCTAAATAAAAGTGAAAACAAAAACACAGCACTTGTGGTGTAGCGAGCTATGTATTGGGCTGTTAATTGTAGGTCATCAGTTCAGAACCACCGTCTGCTCCTTGGGAGACAGTTGAGGCTTTACATTTCCTTAAAGATTTACAGTCTAGGAAACCCACAGAGGCAATTCTCCCCTACCCAATGGAGCTACTATGAGTTAGAATTGACTTGATGGCAGTGAGGTTTTAAAAAATTTCTATTTGTCATAGACTACTAATAGAGTAAATGTATAACTAAGGTGATAATATAACCCATCATTGAAATCAGGAGAAAATGCTGAGAGTGAAAGGTGAAATTATGTTCTAACAATAGGTATACTCAAACCTATCTGGACTTACAGTCACTCTCTGTAACCAATACATCCACCCACCGCAATGTCTCACTGTGGAGTTGATTTTGAGTCATGATGACCTCATCTTTATAGAGGAGACCCATGCTTCTTAGTGCTTTCAAGACTGTGACCTTTTGAGAGTAAACACCAGACCATTTTCCAAGGGGCCTCTGGGTGGATTTGAAAGGTCAACATTTGTTTTATAGTTCATCAATTCACTTTTTGCTTCACTTGGGGCTTCTCATCTGAGGTAGAAACAACACCTTTTATAGTTTTTATTACCTATACTTTTTTTTTTACGTGAGGGACACTGTCAGAGCACTTTTTATTTTGCATAGCGCTGCTATAAGTGAGCTATAAGCCAAGTCCTATAAAGAACTTTTTTGGGGGCATAGACTATTTTCCCTTTAAGAAATAACAACATATTAGACCACTTAAAAATGGTGATGACATTTGGAAAGCCCCACCGATTCATTATATATTTCCTGGTGTAATATTTAGTAACAAGAAGGATTACTTTTGAGTGACAGATTTAGCTCTCTTCTGGTTACCTATTACATTGACTTAGCGTACATGGGAAAATATGAGAATAATATCTGCTAAAGAAGTCTCACAGGCATAATACCAATCTCTTAATAAGGCAGTGTGGCTTGGTAGAACACTAAGAGATTTGCTACTGTTTTCCTTTTCTGGTCAGGCCAATGTCAATATAACATATGGAAGTTATTTTTGCTGCATTCTTCTGGGTGTCATTTAAGATTTGAGTATCATGGTAACAGCAGGCCAAAGAATGAAGGCAACAAATTTTTTTCTTTTCCCCACTTTTGCTTCATTTATGTTTTCTCATTTTATTTTTCAAGAATGGATTATCTTTGTTAAATATAATTTCTCTCCTAGGATAACAATTTAATAAATATTTAATAGTACAGCTTCATGCATCTCTGGCATTAAAAAAAGGTTATTAAACCACGTTTAAAAACCCAGCAATTACAGAAACAGTTGACATCTTCCTTGTGAGTAGTAGTTCACCCAGGACTTGTCTTCCAACTCATGCAAATGGTCCTAAGACTAGTTGCCCCTGGTTTACAGACATGTCATATTAAGCAATTGATTTAAATTTCATTGGATCATGAGCCTACTGTGCAGAAATCCTCTAATTCTGTATAATGACTTTAATTTTAATGTGATTAGTGTTAGATTTAAGGTAATGAGAAAATAATTTTTTTACAATTGGAGAATCTATGATAGATTAAAATCAAGTGACAGAGAATTAAAAAAAAAAATCAAAGATTGCAGTTAGCCAATGTAGTATTTTTCTGAGAGTGGTCTTGCTTTAGTGTGGTAAGACTGGAGAAATACAGTGGGCAAGGCGAGCCAAAATGTTATAAAGATGATTTATACATTGTATGAGTATATTACAAGGATCTTTATTAAAGAATATCATTAAACTTGGATTCTCTTTACCAAACTATCAAAAAGCAATCAGGGCTAATTTTTAAAAATTGGAAAGTAAATCTTATTTACTGTTAAAAGTATGAAAAATGTGGACAAATATTTTCCATTGTATTATCCATTGCTCAGAAATAAACACTGTTCATGTTTTGGAAGGATCACTTCTAGTTATTAGTCTTTTTCTCTTCTGTGAATACATATGTATTTATATATACACATATATTTAAACATTACAAAGCAAATATCACACAATAGTTTGGAAATCTGAAGTTAAAGCAGTTATATAATATGAATTTGTCTTAATAGCATCTTCAAGTTAATATATTTTCTATTTTGTGTCCATGTATCTGTCATCTATCATCAATCTGTATATCATCCACCTCAAGTACTGAAGTGCTAGCTGAAAAACTGCTGGCTCACATTTACCAGATACTGAATGGGAGAAAGATGAGGCAATTTTCTTCCCTAGATTTACAGCCTAGGATTCCCATGGAACAGTCTGTCTGCCAGAAGTAGTTGGTATCTTCCTTGTGAAAAGTAGTTGCTGTGGATTGTATTCCCTATAGAATTGTAATGAATTAAAATTGATTAGATGGCAGTGGGTTTCATTTTGGTATATGTATGTATATACACACAATATCAGAACAATTGAATTATCTTTTAAGCTAACTTCCATGAACTTTTTGGAATATATAGAATATTTTATTTTGCATAAGGAGCTATTCTCATTTATCCAATGATTTCTTCCTTCCCTTTTTAAAAGAAAAGCGATTATAAATGATGTATAACTATTTGAAGGTAAAAATTTCCTGAATGCATTGAATTATTGAATTACATTACTTGTGGATGAAGCGCTAATAAAACTTTAAAATTATACCTTTCAGAGAGGTTTTTTAAGTTTTAGGATCAGCCCTATCTGTATTGATCTGATTCTTTTCTGAGATCCTACTGCTCTTATAGCCCTGTCCACAGTTTGATCTGCTGGACAGCTTCCTCTTCCTTATCCTCACTCTCACTGATAGCTTACTTTGGAAATCACCCTTTTTTGAATACCTTCTTTCCCTTGTTTCACTTCCCCACTTCTCTTTCATTTTTTACTTATACCTGTCTTGCCCAAATAAACTATTTGCCCTTAAATATCTTTGTCTGGGGAGTCTCCTTCTGGAGAACTCTAAATCCTTCAGGCATTATTGTACAATCTGTGCATCTCCTGGATATTTCATGGATATTATAGTGTAATCAAGTCTTGAGCATAAAAGGCTTTGTTCTTAAAGCTAAGGAATGTTCTGCAGGATCAGTTGAGCATGTTAGTGAGATGGGAGAATTATCTAGTGAGAGCAGAGATATATTAACAAACATACAGAATCTGACCTGTTATTAGCCTTGAGAGGAAGACTAAAGTTAGAATAAAACCAACTTTTCTTATACTACATCAGTATTTCTTGGCATTCACAGCAGAGTTAGCAAATAAAATAATCTATTTTATCTTTTTATTGTTGATAGAGAATATACACACAATTTTTCTTCAACTGTATGTTGAAGTGTACACTATATGTACAGTGTTGATGCTGGTTACATTCTTCGCATTGCACCACCATTCTTACTCTCTTTTTCTGATTTATTCCTGTCAATGAACACATTCACTTCTTCTTACTGTTCCTATCTAGTCTTTTTGAGTTGCTGTTGTTAATTTAATTTGGTACAGATAGACTTTTCGAGAGTATAATGCTCACCAATGCACAGAGAGAACCACAGCTCCCCCACATCCCCCCATGAGACAGGACATCCCTCACTGATCAAAGCACCATGAGGGACAACCCAGGAGGCACAGTGTGGGAACTATGCCCATTTTACCACACTGGGGCAAAATGTTAAGGGCGTGCAACAGAACAGCAAGGGGAGCAGAGCAATGAAGTCCTGAGGGAATACCCAAAATAGACATCGGGGCCAGGGCATGGTACCCCATCAGACTCGATAGGAAAACACTCCAAAAGGGCAACAAATAGAACTCGAATTATTTACAGACTTTTCTTTTTTTGTGTGTGGTTGTTTTTATTGTTCTTTTGTTTTGCTCTGTCTCGTTTTTTTTTGGGCTGATTATTGTGTCTGCATGTCTATCTAGATAAGAGAGGCGGGATAAACAATCTGGAGCTGAAAACAACAGGACCAATGGTTCCTTGAGGTGGGGGAAGTAGGTGATAACAAACCTAGGGGTAAGGGAACAACAAGTGATCTAAAAGGGCTTGATCAAGGGCAATGTAACCAAGAGGAATTACTAAAACCCGAATGAAGGCTAAATATGATAGTGGGACAAGAGGAAAGTAAAAGGAAATAGAAGAAGGAACTAGGAGGCAAAGGGCATTTACAGGCATGTACATATGTAAATATATTTATATATGATGATGGGGAAATGACAGGGAAATAGATCTATGTACATATATTTATAGGTTTTGTATTAAGGTAGCAGTCAAACATTGGGCCTCTACTCAGTCAAACGTTGGGCCTCTACTCAAGTACCCCCTCCATGCAATACACTTTGTTTTAATAACCTGACATTTCATGATGCTTACCTTTCCTCCCCAATCACTGAAGACAAAATGTGTACAGAAGCAAATGTGATGATAGCCTGGCTATCAAGAGATATAGTGTCTGCGGGCTTAAAGGCTTGATGATAAACGGCCATCTAGCTGAGAAGCAACAAAGTCCACATAGAAGCAGCACTCTAGCCTGTGTGATAATGAGGTGTCGATGGGATCAGGAATCAGGCACCAGAAGACGCAGAACAAAAAATCATATTGTGAATGAGGGGAAGTGCGGAATGGAGTCCTAAAGCCCATCTGTAAACAATTGGACACTGCGGCTCACAGGGTTGTCAGTTCAAATCTAGCAGCAGCTCTCCAGGAGCAAGGCTGGACTTCCTACTCCCACCAGGGGCCAGTGATGTCCACAACAATTGGACATCCCTTTATAGAAGGGTCACAAGGAAGAGATGAGCCGGTCAGGGTGCAATATAGCACCATTGAAACATAAAACTTTCCTTTAGTTCTTTAATGCTTCCTCCCCCACACTATCATGACTCCAATTCTACCTTACAAATCTGACTAGATCAGAGCATGGAAAAACAGGGAATCCAAGACAGATAAATTCCTCAGGACCAATATTGAGAGTAGTAATACCAGAAAGGTAAGGGTAAGGTGTGGGGAATATCACAATGATCTACATATAGCCCCCTCCCACAGAAAAGTGTGTGAAGGGAGACAGTGGTCAGTGTAAGACATAACAAAATAATAATAAATTATAAATTAAAGACTCATGAGGGAGAGAGGGCATGAGGAGGGGGAAACATGAGGAGCTGATACTAAGGGATCAAGTAGAAAGAAAATGTTTTGAAAATAATAATGGCAACAAATGTACAGATGTGCATGATACAATGGATGTATGTATGGACTGTGATAAGAGTTGTACGAGCCCCTAATAACATGATTTTGTTTTTATTTATTTATTTATTTATTTTGTGTTTTTTTTTTTTTTTGTGGGCATCACTGCCTCTGGTGGCCGTGGGCAATACCCAGCCACCACTGGATTTGAACCGCCAAGTCTGCGGGCTGCAGTTCCGCAATCAACCACTTACACCACCGGGGCTCAGCCCAATAACATGATTTTTTAAAAAAGAGTATAATGGTTAAGATAGTCTTCGGCTGAGCCCCGGTGGCATAGTGGTTGTGCGCGGGACTGCGGCCCACTGGGACGGAGGTTCAATTCCAGCAGTGGGGCTGGGCCTCCTACTCCCACCACCAGAAAGCAGTGATGCCCCCCCCCCAAAAAAAAAAAAAAAGATAGACAGTCTTTACTAGTTAAGCTAAACTATTTATGGTTTTAAGACGACTTGAGATATTTTAAATTTAAAGTTTTAAGATTACTTTAGAATACAGTTTTTTAATTCAATTCAGCCCCCTGGACTCTAAACAAATCTGAATTCCATGAGATTTTGAAATTTTATTCTGCATTTTGCCCCAGTAGATCAGAATTCTTCTATGAATTCTCTCATTGTAATGTTCAGTATTGGTAGCTGGGCACTATCCAGTTCTTTTGGTCTCATGGCAACATAATTGCCCATGGAGACACTTGCCTACATATTACTTTGTCCTTCCCATGTCTGACTCTTCTTTAGTTTTGGTAACTGTAGTGGAATCCAGCGCAATTGTTGTGTTGTGGAGTTCTTTTACTCTTGTATTTTCTTCCTTGCCTGGCTGATGTTGGCAATGATGCCCCCTTATTTTTATTCCTAACTCTCTCATAGCACTATATTTAAATAGCAAGGAATTTAAGGGAAAATAGTTGTTGGTTAATGGGGCCACTCTGTGCTGAAAACTGTGCTGTTAGAAACTCTATCACTTTCTTTGATATCACTTACTTTTAGCATTTGTTAACATTTGATGGATCATCAAGCTCATGGAGTTTGTTGTAAGTCATTATGGAGCATATACAAAGACACATTATGTAGTATTACAAATATCTTATTTTCACCTTGAGGAGTCTTTGGAAAAATTAGCTTCTATTTGTTTATTTTTTCTAACTGGTGGTAGAATCTTCAAGAAATAAGTATTTCAGACCTTTTGTCTTCATTCTGTTTAGGGTTCATGGTCTTGGTCTTATGTTCATGGTCTTATGAATGAAAAATTCAATGAACCTGTGATCATGAGGTCAATTCCAACTCATGGTAGCTCCTTGTTTTGCAGAGTACCACTCCTCCATAGGCTTTGTTGGACTTTCATTGTTACAGAGGCAGATCTTTCTTCCACAGTGCTCCTGTCTGCATTCAGACTACCATATGTGGTGGTTAGATTGCATGTCAGCTTGTAGGTACCAGTGTGGAGGTAGTGGTGAGTCCAGCGTGTTAGTCAGGTGGCACCCTGGTGATGTCTCTTTGGAGTGTGGTCTTTTTATAGGAGAGAGATTGGGGATATAAAAGAAAATATTCTAAAATTTATTGTAATAGTGATCGAACAATTCTTTTTGAGATGATTGGATTATCGAATTGTATGCCATGTGGATTATATGCCAATAAAACTGTTTAAAAAAAACAACCAAAAAAGGAACAGTTTTCTATCAAGAAGGCATTCCCTGCCCAGTCCAACTCAAGTCCATGGGTCTAATGCCCTCTTCAAACTCCCAAAGCTGCACAATGATGAAACAGAAAGGTGAAGTGGGGAGGAGGATGATCATAGGCTGGTGGGTGCAAGTTGCTTGGATCCAAGGTCAGTGGAAACATAGCAGGGGAAGGGCAGCTCCTGGAGACAACACAGAATCTTAGCAATATAATCATGTAAAGGTAAAAAAACAAATAATGAGTAAGACAGAAAAGACCACTTTCAACCTTTAAAAAGTCAGGGAAGAGGCTTTTGTCATGGAACAAGCAAGAGATACTTTCACCTAGAACAGATTCAGGTCAAATCATGAGGGACATCAACTGGCCAAGTATCAAGTTCAGTGGAACATAATCAAAATTGCAGTGATCTCTGTTGATAGTCGAGCTGTTTGAGACTCTTGCCTGTGGCTAGAGGGGATCTGCCAGAGGCTTAATCTGACTAGATTCTCTGCAGATGGGTTTTGGGCCCCCACTGTGCTGGATAGCCTTCTACCAATTAGGTGTCCATAATTTTAACTCTAATATGTTTCTTTTCATCATATGTGAATTTTGTTATTGTCATCTTCTTCCATGTGAACTTACTTGACCCCTTGCCTAGATGACTGCTTATTTGAATACAAGCCTTTAAGACCCCAGACACAATTCCCCTTGAAAGCCAGGCACCATCTGCTTTCTTCACCACACAATACTGTAGCGCTCTTATGTTCAATGTTCATTTCATAAAGGTGAGTTTATGGCAGGACATGTTATCAGAACTAACTGTTCTTGGATTGGGGATAGAGTTAAGTAGGAGCCCAGAATCCATCTGCTTATCCATAGTATACTCATGACTCAGGTTTACTTTGGCGGTCGTATTATGACAAAGTCAAACCCCATAAGACCAACTATGCCAATAAAACCTAGAAACCAACCAGCAAGCAAACAAAAAACAAACAAACAAACAAACAAGCTAAAGGAAAGCAAAACCCCATAGAAACAAAAAGGTACAATATTGTCAGCCATTCTCCTGGTATATAAGACAATCTCACTGATAGTCATCAATTTTTCCAATGACATACCACGACAGACATTCTGTATGAGGAGTCTGTGTGACTATACTAACACCTTGAGTCACACTTGTGAGTTGTTGCTCTACGCAGTTCTACCTCACATTCAGTTGAGCTCTGGTTACCCTAAATATGGAGATTGGTGCCAGGGGATCTTCCTGGATCAATTCTTCCAAGTACAGATCCCTGCCCCCAAATCAAAATTTGTCATGTCACTGAGACGGGCATCACTAAATATATGGTGATTCTGAGTTCTTTTACATCGGACCCCCAAAGAACTGGGAGTTCCCCTCAAAGTCCAATGACTGCCATTTCCACAGTCCCAGAGTAGCTACTCTCTGCTTCGTCTTCCATTTGAGTAATCCAGTCCTCAGTTCAAAGGTACAGTCAGCTTCAAGGCAGAGGTCAGTTCATTCAGCCAGGCCTTGTTAAGTCCTTCTGGTGGAGCCCCTGCATTGTGCCATACCGTCTGCAAGGTCAGTGTCTAAAGTCATCATGGTGCTTAGTCCATGGCATGGTTCACCGAGGGTTGGGTTGAAGTGTATTTGTAGTGTCTACCCAGGAGCCTAAAATCTGTTCCCTATCCCCCTAGATTCCCACCAATCATCGTTTATTGTCCCTTCTCAATGTGAGGTTTCTTCTCCCCAATCATTCACCATACTCACCAACAGAACTTCAGTATCTTCTACAAAATGCAGATACTACCCTCTCTGGTTCTTAGCTTGATTTTCTAGCAAGATTTTTCATCTATCCCTGTGGGGGATCCATTGATTTACTCTGGTCTCTCTTGATGTTGTATAGCATCAAGTAGATGGTCATCTCCCATTTCCCCCCTCTTGAAGGAATGACCCCAGGCAATGGGAGGTCTCCTCCTTCAACTTTGCTCTGGTGAGGTGTGCAAAAGGGAAGTGATGTATGGTTCATGGCTGGTGGGTAGCTTTCTCCTCTTTTACTTAGGAATTGATTCCTAAGATTTATTTCATTGGTGTTTCTTTTCATAGTAGTGGACTGATACAATATTTGTCCTTTTGAGATTGATTCACCTCATTCAGCATAATGGTTTCCAAGTTCTTCCATGTCATGCAGTGTTTCATGCTTTTATCATGTCTTTTTTTTTTTTAGAGATGATCATATTCCATTGTTTCTTTATACCATAGTTTCTTTATCTATTCTTCCAGCCTCGGACATTTGGGCTGCTTCCAGTTTATTGTTGTTGTCAACTGTGCTGCTATGAACGTAGGAGAGTACCCATCACTCCTGTTCTGTCTCTTGTTTTTTTTTTAGCATATATGCCTAATTGTGGTGTTGCTATATCATATGGAATTTCATTTCCAAGTTGCTTTAGAATTGCCGTATTGTTTTCCACAGTGGCTGTACAAGTACACCAATAGTGTATACAAGTTCCAATCTCTCTACGTCCTCTCCAACACTTGTTGTTTACATTTTTTTGAACTAGGCTAGCATTGTGGGTGTAAAGTGGCATCTCATTGTTTTAATTGGCATCTCACCAATGGCTAGTGATGGTGAGCATTTTTTCATGTTTTTGTTAGCCACTTGTATTTCATATTTGGTGAACTGTCATTTCATATCTTCCCCATTTCTTAATTGGGTCTCTTGTTATTTTCTTATTGACCTGTTGTAGAGTTCTGTATATTTTAGTAATTAGCCCTTTGTCCAAGGTGTTGTTGGTTAAAAAAAAAAATTTCCCAATCTGTGGACTCTCTTTCACTCTCCTGATGAAGTCTTTTGATATACATAACTGGTATAATTTCAGCATAATCTCGTTATCTATCTTATCTTCTGCTAAGTATGCCTCCTCTATTATACTCGGTAGTCTATGTTTGCCCCTCAATAGGGCCCTTAAGGTTGTTGCAGCCTTCTCTTTGATGATCCCGAGAGTGTTGAAATTTGTCTTTAATCCTCTTGAGTTCATTTGTGCATGGGGAAAAGTATGGGTCTTGTTTCATTCTTTTGCAAATATAAATCCAGTTTGTCTAACTCCATGTGTTAAAGAGGCTGTCTTTCTCCCTTTGGATATTTCTAGGTCCTTTGTTAAAGATTAAATGCCTATAGGCTGATGAATTTACATCTGAGTTTTCTCTTCTGATCCATGGGCCTATGTATCTATATACCAGTATCATTACCAGGTGGTTTTTGGCTTCTGTGACTATGTAGTAGGCTTTTAGCTCAGGCAACACTAGGCCTCCTACTTGATTCTTCTTTTTAAGAAGTTCTTTCATTATGTTGAGCTTTTTGTCTGCCCATATGACATTGGCAATTAGTTTTCTCATTTCTTTAAATAATTTATTTGGTATTTGAATAGTATTGCACTGTATCTGTAAATTGCTTTAGGTAGTATTGTCATTTTAACAATATTAAGTCTGCCTATCCATGAGTAGGTCCTTTTAGGCAGTTTCTTGTAATAATATTCTGTTGTGCTCTCTGTATATCAAACTGTTCTTGATATAAAGGTTTTTAAATATATATGTGAGTATCACTGGTTTTGTTTCCCTAGACAGCCTAGCATAACAGATCATCCCCATCCAGAACATCCTCATTAGCAATTCCTTTGAGAGGTCACTCTCACTCTGCAGTACTCTCACAGAAATCCTTAGAAAAATTTTGATTTGCCTTTCTGAATTCAGTCATAGCACCTCAATTCCTCTTAATTATTTCCATAATAACAAGGTCAGTGCACAGTATACTTTAAACATGAAAATTATTGATCTTAAAGGTGAAATATAAAATGATAATTGAAAACGAAGGGTATAGATTTTTATGTCTGTCATTTCAGTATTCTTTAGCGATGGGCATAGCCTTAGCTATTATAACTTCCGGAAGTTCTTTGACCTTTTTGTGTCCAGTCAAAACTGTGTCCTCTTCATTTGCTTATTTGTGAATGTTGATTTCAGCTAAGCACATCTTCCTATCTTTTTTTAACAGCATGATTCTATTTAAATACAGTGCTAGACATTTAAGGGTGTTTTACTTATGATACATTACTGAAACTTCTTTCTTATCAGTTACTGCTTATCTGGCAATCTCACCTGGGTGGAATATTGCCAAGAGGCAGGTAGGAAGCTGAATTGGCTCCTCAGACATATTCTAGCACCTGTGCAGTATCTATGCTTGTGTACTTTATCCACTGGAGAGTCTCTCAAAGAACCCAGGTAAAGTTTTTATAATTTTAACCTATAACTTCAGCAGGCATTGTTCAGTTATATGATTTCCAGGCAGGAAATCATGTGCAAAATAAAGGGAATTCCTGGTGATAGAGTAGTTAAGCATTGGACTGTTAACCAAAAGGTGGGGTTCCAATCCACCAGCTGGAGAAAGAAGTGCATTTTGCTTCTGTAAAGACTGCAGTCTTGGAGATCTTTTGGGGCAGTTCTGCTCTATTCTTTGGGCTCCTCATGCGTCAGACTGAGGAGCCCTGGTGACACAGTGAGTTAGTCGTGTGTTGGTCTGCTAAGCACAAGTCGAGCAGTCAGAAATGACCAACCACTCCCCAAGGGAAAGGTACAGCTTTCTGTACTCTAAGATGTACAGTTTCCGAAACTCACAAGGGAAGTTCAACTCGTGTCACTGTGCATCCAGATTGACCAGATGGCAGTGAATGCGTGTGAGTGTTGAATCAGAATGTAGTAGAAAGCAGTGGAGAAAGGGAAAGATCTTAGGCAATGTGGGAAAAGCACTGAGAAGCTGTAAGAATGCTTGATGTTGTTTTTAGGTGTCAGCGAGTCAGTTCCAACTCAGTGAGCCTATGTAGAATATACTCAGCTTATCTAAAAAAGGTGACACCATCAATGCCATCTTGCAAATAAAACATTGAGACTCACTTAGGTGAAATGTTAACATTCAAGAATCACGTGAACCAAATTGAAGCCTACACTGATTAAAAAAAAACATCCTTTTTCCCCATCTCCCATAGGGCTGGCAGAGCCCAATGTACTTAGTGGAATTATTATCATAAGAGCAATATCCTCCTTAGAGGGATGTGACATACTTCATTTAAGTTTCCTGAATTTACATCTTTGTCTTTTTTTGCTCTCGATGTGGAATTCTTAGTTCTTTTGATTAATTTTTTTGGGGGGTCATCACTGCCCTCTGGTGGTGGGAGTAGGAGGCCCAGCCTTTGCTCCCATAGAGCCGCTGCTGGAATTGAACCTCCATTCCATCTTTTGATTAATTTTTGTGATTACTTTCATTTTGTAGATGTTTGATATGTACTGCCATACCCTTGATCATAGACAGGGTGAGTGATCCTACTATGGAAATAACATCAGAGGAGGAATAAAACATTTTTCAAGATAATGGCAGCAGCTGCCATTGGTCATGTAATGATGAAAGGGAGAGATTGCTGTTAGGTGTCTTTGAGTCATATAAAAGTCATTTCTTTGCTGAACAAAATGACGAGGACAGATGTGATTGATAGAAGTTTTGGTGCACTCCTAGCTTTGATTTTTATTTTATTTTGTTGCTGTTGCTGGGAGTGTACACAGCAAAACATGCACCAATGTACCATTTAGGGATGTTGCTATTTCTCAAGTAGTATAAGCATCTTCACTCTCCTTTTTCTGAGATATTCCTTCTTCACTATTGTATATTCTTTACCCTCAAAGCATCCTCTCTAATTGCTCGAGTTACTATTGTGTCTTTGATCCCATGCAGGTAGTTCTTAAAGAAGCAGAACGCACAAGGCAGACATTTATTTTATTACTTAAGCTGTACCATGGTTTTAAGAAGATTAATTCCTCCTTAGCACTTAAGATGACTGAGGTTTCAACTCCTGTAAAAACAGAGATGGCAACCCATAGGAGAAAGTATGCTATAAGAGTAAACTTCATAGTGAGGCTACTTATAAAATTCAGGGATGACATGAAATGAAATCACAGAATTATTTTCTGACTTCTCTGACTTATGGGAGAAACACGGGGCTTTCTTCTCTCATAAGGAGTTATTTTTTTAGAAACTCACAGGGGGCAGTTCTACCTTGTCCTATGAGGTCTCTTTGAGTTGGTATTGCCTGGATGGCAGTGAGTTTGGATTTTTTGGTTTATTTGATTTAGCACAAAGAATTTGAGCATTCAAATTTGTCAGAAATCACAAAAGATAGGTAGTATTTGTCAGAAATCACAAAAGATAGAAACTAATCTATGTGGCTACATGAAAGGTATAAAAATTTAAAATTCCTCGTAAAGTGGGGAGGGAACATGGAGTTACTTTGTCTTTCTCTGGAGATAGGGATTTTTAGTTCTTCAACTGAACTTTAGCACATATATATGTATGTATATATATATATATATATATATAAATTTGAATTGGCTTATGCCAGATTTAGAATCACTGAGGCATGCAGAACTTGGATCCAACCCTGAAGGAATATGTTCTTATTTTTGGTGTTTGATCTATCATGAATTCTGATCTGTTCACTTATTGTTATCAATCTTCCAGCGAGATATTAACAAAAGGGCACTCAGGTGCATTTGGGTTCCAAATCACTGGCTAGTCTTATACCTTGACCACTCCAATGGACCTTCCTTTTTGATTTTCACTTAAAACATAGATGAGAGCGTAGCTAAGTCATGTATCCCATGTTTTCTTTTTCTGGAGAGGCAGATCTTAGACCCTTTGAATTGCTAAGTGTTGGACTTGAAAATGTGCAGATTCATTGGCGAGTCTCAGGTCTGTTTGGAACACATTGCAAAGGCCTCTTACGTATGCTAAAGCCAATTGCTGTCAAATTGACTATGACATATCCATGATGACCCCATGTGTGTCAAAATTGAACTGTTTTCTCCATAGATTTTTATTTAAAAATTAATAAATAATAATAAGTAAAATTAATATTAAACAAAAATAAATGTTTTTACCATTTGACAATTCATGCACACTTTGTTCATGACATTGATTGTAATATCTTCAATGTAACAAAGCTCACCTTACTTCTTTCCACTGTTTTCTGTTTCCATTCATCCTTCTTTCTTAGTCCTTCCTGCCTTCTGAACTTTTTGGGGGGCAAATGTTGCCTTTTAACCACATATTTTCAAAATAGTCAATTGTTGAAAGAGCGTGCATCTCCCTGGTGTTATTGTGGTTTCAAATTGGTTTGTGATCCGAAAGGTCTGTGGTTTGAAACCTCAACATACCCCGAGGGAGAAACATGGAGATTTTTGTCACATGGATTGTTATAATAACTGTAAGAGTTCCCGATAAAATGATCTTAAAAAAAAAAAAAAAGAACTGCAGTATCTTAAACCCACAGGGACAGTTCTACTCTGTCCTAAAGGGTCACCATGAGTCGGCATGGCAGTGAATTTGGTTTTGATTACTAGGCATGTCTGCTCTTTGGCTGAAAGTCGAACTACAAGGGTGAGTTCATTTCTAGGCTGGAAGGGTAGCTAAGGTCATAATCTTGAGTGTTCTACCAGTCTCTATCAGACTAGCAAGCTTCAGTACTTTTTATGATTTTGAGTTTTTGTCTACATTTTCCTCCCGCTCTTGGTGGAACTTTCTATTGGGATTCCTTTGTGAGTGGTTGATAGTGGGAGTCAGGCACTTCTGGTCTTCATGCTGCGGAGACTGAGGCTCTCTTGGTCCACTCGTCCTTTGGACTAATCGCTTTCATGCATTTTTGATGTTCTTTCCTCTGGACAAGGACAGACCAATAGTTTCACCTAACATGGCAGCTCCCAAGCTTTTAAGACTTCAGCCACTCTTCGCCAAAGTAGGATGCAGAATGTCTTTGTGGACTCCACAAATTTTTCA
The DNA here is from genome assembly GCA_004026705.1 of Nesogale talazaci. NCBI lineage: Eukaryota > Metazoa > Chordata > Mammalia > Afrosoricida > Tenrecidae > Nesogale > Nesogale talazaci. Next base: position 33,648 of record PVJH01009614.1, read on the forward strand.
ATGGCTAATGTTTTAGAAGTACATCACCAGTCTTTCTTCTGAAACATTTATGGGTGGATTTGAACCTCTGACCTTTCTATTGGCAGCTGAACCTGTTAACTATCTGTACCACCTAGGAATCACTATGTGATCAAACCAAACCCAACCCACTAAGTAAATTTTTTTTCTTAAAAATCATTTTATTGGGAACCCACTAAGTAAATTTTTAAAATTATTTTTTATTTAGCCACTAAGTAAATTTTGACTCCAATGACTTTAAAGTACAGAGTAGAACACTCCTTGGGGTTTATGAAAGCAGAGAGCCTTATTGTTCGCTCAGAGTGGCTGGTGAGTTTAAACTGTTGACCTTGGGGTGGTTAACAGTTCAATGCCTTACCCATATCATTACCTGGTCTGCTTCTTTTTTTTTCTTAATAGTTTTATTGGCATAAAATTTGCACACTGTTTATTAGTTTAAATAGGGTTAAAAAGAGTTGTACAGGCACCAAAACCCACGTTAGAGCAGTTTCTTCATTCTTGTACTCATTATGAATTCCCCATTACTTCCAAACCTTCCCTGCCATGACCTTGTTGTTCTTGTTAGATGTCATGGGGTTGGTTTTGACTCATAGTGACCCTATGGACAGCATAGTGACCCTATGCACAACAACGTTCTGCACCATCCCCACTGCTGTAGCTGTGCTTGAGCCCGTTAATGCAGTCGTGATATCAATCCATTTCCTTGAGGTCTTTCTCTTTTCCCTGCCTACCAAGAATGATATCCTTCTCCGGGGACTGGTTCTCTCCAGACAACATATTCGAAGTATGTAAGATGACGTCTCAATATTCTTGCCTCTAAAAAGCAATCTGGTTGTATTTCTTCCAAAAGAGATTTGTTTGCCCTTGTGGCAATCCATGATTCTTTCAAGAGTATTCACAAGTTTCACAAATAAAACCCACCATTTCTTTTTCTGTTTTCCTTATCCCTTGTCCAACTTTCACATGCATATGGGGCAATGGAAAATACCATGGTTGGGCCATGCCCACTTTTTTTTCTTAAAGTAACATCTTTGCATTTCAATATTCTGAAGAGGTCTCATGCAACAGATTTACCCAAATGCAATGCATTGTTCCATCTCTTGACTAATGCTTCATAAACATTGATTGTGGATACAAACACAACAAAATTCCTGGCAACTTCAGTCTTTTCTACATTTATCCTGATGTTACTTTTCTAGTTACTCTCTATGCATTCCCAATCCTGGATATAATGAAAGTCATAATAAACAGTCTAGTGATGATAACAAAATAAAATACAGAAAAACTTCAATCCAAAAGAAAGCAGAAATTAATAGAAATTAGAACAAATTAATGATAGGCCACCAGAAAAACAATAACCTTTATTTAAATTGCTAAACAGTTTCCTTTTAGCCCTAACAGAGTTCATTTTCTTTCTTATTTGCCATAGAGTTTATTTTGATTATAGGACAGAGTAGAACTGCCTCTTTGGGTTTCCTGAGACTTTAAATCTTAATAGGAGCAGACAGTCTCGTCTTTCTCCTACAGAGTGGCATGTGGCTTGGAAGTGCCACTGTGTCATCAAGGCTCCTTGAGAGTGGTGTGTAGGGATCTACCTTTAAACAGACTCCTTACGTCTGTGGGATATACAGGGCCTTGGGAAGTTTGGGAAGTATACTTGGTGGCATCCTGTCTCTCCAGGATGAAGTCCTGTACAGGAGTTCCTAGGAGTCACCATTTATTAATCACCTTATTAAACACTTTAATGCACACAGTTTTCTGGAATAGTCAGAATACTCTGAGTCAGGTATTAAGGTCCCATTTTCATAAGATATTGGATCTCATACAGTGAATGTTACATAGTAAGTAGCAATGTGGGGACGTTGATACCCAAGGATGAATTTTTGCCCACTCTGTGACCTAATCTTCAAACACTTGATGGCTCACAATCATAGCATCCCCCAAGAAGGGCTCCTTGAATTCAATGTGCCCTTCCCACCCTCACACAATACAACACAAAATAGAAAAGTGTACAACCTAAATTAAGTTAGTTGACACTCTTTAGAGCTCTCCGTGCTCTTCATAAATCTCTTTGTTAGCATTGATCAGTCTGGTTAGACATACCCACCAGACAAGAACAGGAAGCAGAACTATAAACTAGGGCTGTCTGGAGAAGGATATTTGTGTTTTCTCCTTTAGACCTCATCACCTACCACCCTGCAAAGGGCCTTAGATGCACTGTAATTCAACAATCGGCTTGACCTTTACACATGCCTGCCCAAGGACATGTCTGGAGCATGTGAGAAGCTGGGACAAGAACTTGGCTTATTTGACTCTTAGCGAATAGCTGGTTTGCTCAGCTGCACTGCAACTTTATTGCTGTAGAAATGAAATTCTTCTCTGTGGTCTAGCAAATTAACTATATTTTTGTGAGCCCCTATTTGACTAATATTTACAATGCAGAAGAGGGAGAAAATAGAAAGCATCAGTTGACCTGGAACAGTTTGCTAGTTTTAGTTTCTTGACCCAATCCAAGAACTTTCTGTGTGATTAATCAGGTCCTTTGGTGGCCAAGCTTTAGATAGAAGCAGAAAAGTGTCTGCTTCATGCAAGTAGAGAAAGCTTCTCTGAATTAGATACAATAATCAGCGCAATATCAATAATATTTCCATGAATTCCTTTATAGTAAATCTGGTAGCCATTTAAGGTTTTATGTTACTTTGGTTTCTTGCCTACTCTCTTCTCCACTCTCATATTTCCCTTCTCTTTTACTTCTGTAAACTGTTGGTAGACATCAATGCCAAGTGTACACTTTATACCACATTGTGATGAGCACCTCTTGGTGAGAGGCATGGTACTCTAATGATTTAGGGCGATGTCACAGACCCAGATTGTATCTCAGTGCTACCATGATTAGTTTATGATTTTGGACAAGTCATTGGCAGATTTAAGTTTTTCACATGAAATATGAGAATAAGAATGCCATGATGATAATATCTCCTTCATAGGATGATAATAATATCTCCTTCAGAAAATAAGATGAGACATTTAAAAAAATAAAATATTTGGCATATAGTAAGAGCTTAGTAAATGTTAACTAAGAAGTTCTTGGGTGGCACAAATAGTCGGTCATTTATTATTAACCAGCATGTGGGGGGTTTGAATCTGTCCAGCAGTGCTGTGGAGGAAAAGTTTGCTGATCTGCCTCTGTAGAACTGGAGTCATAGTTCTGTTGACCACATGTGTGGTCTCCGTGAATTGGCACTGACTTGATAGCAATAATTTTGTTTTTTGTATTTTAAGCTTTAACTAATTTTTTATGACTATTGTTATTATAATTATAATCTTATTATCATTAAAGTTGCCATCCAAATTGGTCTCTCTCTTTTCCCTTTTGTTTAAAATGTATATAAAATAGACTTGACTAACATATTTCTCATAATAGAAAAGACGCCAAGCCTAGGATAGGCCGCACACAATCATGTGGATAATAATTAAAATTGACTAGGCTCTCACTTGGTACTCTCAGCTTCCGAAAGTGTATCACGCACCTGATCTTACTTAATTTTCATGGTCCAACTATGGCTCCATTTTCTAGATAGAACACAAAGATTAAAGAAATTAAGTAACTTGCTCAAAGATTGTCAATTACAAGTGTCTAAAGCTTACTATACATCGTTATAGTCACTCAAGTGGATTTAACATAATAATAGAGGGAACATTTTCAAATTATTAATATTTATGATAGAACAATTCAACATGATGTCTCTGTTTATTCAACATAGCAATTGTCAGATACAAAATTATTCGAAACTTAAAAAAATTAGCACGTCACAAACAAGTACTCTTTTGGGGTATGGATCCAAAATCTAAGTATCCTCCTAGAATTAGCAAATGTCTCCTGGAGGTTAATTAAATTATTTCCTTTTTTGAGGGAGGTGCATCATTGCCCTCTGGTGAGGCCCAGCCTTACTCCTGGAGAGCTGCCGCTGGATTTGAACGGCCAAGTCAGTGGATTTGAACTGCAGTCCTGCACTCAACCACTACGCCACCGGGGCTCAGTCCCAATTAAATTATTTCTTAACAAGCAGATAAAGCTGCTTCTACATGGAACAGGGATATATATGCAAATGAACTTTGAGCTTGTACTTAATTGTTAGCCTTACTCGAATAACAAGTAGTTCTTATGAGGTGCTTCTGCTCAGTATTTGCTGACATGAAGTGATCACTAAAGATAGGGGTACTGTAGCAAAATGTAGCAAATGTGGTGAAGAAATCAGATGGTGGCTGGCTATCAGAAAGAATAGTGTCTGGGGTCTTAAAGGTTTGTCTTAAGACAAGCAACAATCTAAGTCAAGTGTCAGTTAAGTTCACATGCAAGGGGCACACTAGCATAAGTAATCCAAGGATTATAAATAGTAAATTTTAAGATCAGAGGAGGGAGGATTGTATGAGAGATTAAATTCTGTGCACCTGATTTACAGAAGGCTATGGATGACAGTGAAAGCCCAAAATTCATTTTCAGAGTCATTTTGTGGATTAAGCCTCCGTTTAATTTGCTCAGACCATCGACCAGGGATGGGAATAGTCTTGCCCTCAGAGTACATAGGCAAGTGGATCACTGTAGCTGTCATAAGCGTAAAATTTCACATACTATCATTTATTTTCCCTTTTGACTCATTTTCCTCAATAGTTTTTTTGAGATATAATTCCTATCACACACTTCCATACTACAGTTAAATTTAAAAAGAGTGGTATGTACACTACCACAACAGTTCCCACGTTGCCTCCCTGCTCCTGTATCCATTATTTGTGCCCCAGTACCCTTCAACCTCCACCTGTTCTGTACCCCTGATAAGCGATTACATCAGTTATTGTCTCCATACAGCCAGCTCTTCTGAGTGGCCTAAACTGGGAAACATATCAAAAACTAAACAAAGCACCAAACCAAACCAAAACAGGAATGTATGTATGTATATATATGTATGTACACACATATACATTCCTTTTTTTGTGTATATGTATATGAGAGAAGAGAAGAGAGAGGCCATTGGCCATATTAAAATAAGCTGGAGAGAAAACCTGTCAAGAAACAAAGAAGAAATGTTTGAACCTCAGGTAAATTCTCCAGGATGGACTTTATTGACCCATTTTCATTTGTTTTAGTTTTTATTGCTGTCTGCTTTCTTTTAGATTGAGATTTTTTCTGTATTTCATTTTGTTTTCATTGCTGGAACTTTTGCTATGTATTTCTTCATATGAAATCCAGGATAGATAAATCTATAGAGACAGTAACTAGATTAAAAATTCCTTAGGGTTATGGAAGGTGAGGTTCGAGGGTAATGGGGAACTGATAATTATAGGTATAAAATGATTTTAGTGATACTTGTATAACACTTTAAGAATGTATTTTAAACATTGAATTATTTGAAACAGGAATTGTATATCAACGAAATGTCTAAAATATAAATCAATAAAGGGCATATAATAAACTTTCATTAAAAAGAAAAAGCTTTTATATTTTAACCTCTATCTAGATGGGAAACTGGTTCCAGAAATCGCCTGTAGATTCAGAGAGCTCTCTTGCTCTCTGAGGGCACAGCCAGGAGGAAGGCCAGTCCTGTGAGTCTGAAGCCCTGCAGCAAGAGCTGGAGCCATCGGCTGTGATGGTTCTGAGTCTGTGGTGGTGTGGCCATCACCTAATCGGCTGTCAATTTGAGGATTAAAGGATGTAGGGGTGAAGTCTTGCCTGTCAATCTGGAGATAGCCAATGAGACCTCTGTGTGGGCGTGGCCTTCTCCTGAGAATGCTGGGAAATGTGGTAATTCCTTCTTGGAGGCAGAGACACTGTCTCTTTTGGTTTATATCCTTGGAGACTTCCTACTGACAACACTCTCTTGGAGACGCTATGCTGACAAGACAAAGGCTGACTCCCTGTTCGATATCCCAGAGGAGAATGGACCCACCCTGATGAATCAGACATCTGAAGCCGGAGGAGCCATTTGGAGACCCCTGCCAGTGCTGAGAAGTTTACAATGCCACTGGATCCAAAGGCATTCTACCCATCTCGTTTGTGGTATCTTGCATTCAGCATCGTTGCATTGTGTTTCATGAGTCTGAAGTAGACTTTATAGACCGGTATCGGTCATATGGGCTAATATCAGACTTATAATCTTGGACTGGACTGGGTTGGGATGTTTTCTTGATGTACAATTACCTCTTCTAGAAAACTCTCTTTTGTATATGTTTGCGTGCTTATGAATTTGTTTCTCTAGTCTACCTGGACTGGCACAGGTAGCAAGCTCCTCTGCAGAGAGAGGTTCTGTTGGGACATGGCGGCTCACCATCTTGCTGCAGTTGGCCTTCTGCAAAGTAGCAAGTGTGAGGACTCTGCTATCTTCACCCATCTGCCTGTGAGTTTTATGGATATGCAAATTATGGAGCACTTATTTGTGGTAATCCCCGGGATGGATGAGTCACAACTCACACACTCATATTATCTACATTGTCACACAGCCAGAGGTGGGTAGAGGATGCACATTCTTTAAAAATATGATCTATGTACATTTATAATGAAACCGTTGCCATTTCAACATTTTTACACGTACACTTCAGTGTCTTTAATTATGCTCCCCGTGCTGTGCAGTCATCACGATTTATCTATATAAAAAGTTTCCCATGATCCTTTACAGAAATTCGGTGTTCTAAACAATGACTCTTTCCCCAACATTTTCCATCTGTGGCAATAAACTTTGCCCTCTTGTCTATTATTTTTCTAGTCTACATAATCCCACGATTGGGGTCATATAATGTTAGTCCTATGTGACTGAATTGTTTCACTCAGAATATGGTCTTCTAGGTTTACCCATATGGTAGCATGTATCAGGGATTTATGGTGGAGTACTTTTCCATTGTATGTATATGGTCTGCTTTGTTTATACATAAATCTATCGATGAACATTTATATTGTTTCTATCTTTTGGAATAGTGCTGTGATGAACAATTGTATCCCTGATTTCATTTCCTTTGGACAATTAACTAGTGTGCTAGTCTAGGTCAGTGGGTGGCAAACCGTGGTGGCTCTTTCAGTGTGAACGTGTGACTCTGAAATAACATTGACAACATCTGAAGGTTATTATTTCAGATCATGGTGATTTCATTTGCTTGGAAAAAACATATTTAAGGTTCTTGAGTGATTTTAAAGTTGTTGGGAGGGACAAGATTGGCTCTTTGGTCTCAAGAGTTTGCTGACCCCTGGTCTAGGTGGACTAGAGAAACAAATTCATAGGCACTCATATGTGTATATGAAAGAGCTTTATATACAAGAGCATTTGTATACTGAGAAAATACCCTCGCCCAGTCTAAATCAACTCCATAAGTTCAATGTCAGCTCATATGTCTCATGCCAATCTATAAATTCCTCTTCAGACTCACACAACACATACAATGATGATCAATGCAGGAAAATCACAGGCCAGTCTTGTGGATCCAGTGGCGGTGTAAGCATCTCAGCACTGGTGTGGTCCTTCATGTGGCTTCTCCAGCTCCAGGGCTCTCGCGTAACATCATGTGTCTTGTCATCAGGAATGTCTTACAGGGAGTCGGTGTGGGTCCCACCTCCAGTGACCTATTTATTGCCTAATGCCTCCAAATGAGGTCATCAAGCTGTGACCTGATTGACAGGCTAGACTACACCCCTTCACAAGTTGACACCAGATTATGTAACTACCACACCTAGTATAATCCACCTAGCTGGGTTATATGTTAGTTTTGTGCTTAATATTTTGAGGAACTGCCAGACTACTTTCCGCATTGGATGTACTCTGCCATTTTATTGTCCAAATCATCATCAATACTCATTTATCTTCCTTTTTTCTCTATTATAGCCATTTTATTCAGGGTAAAGTGATATCTCATTTTAGAGGATTCAGATTCTTGCCACTTGACTTCACCACCCTCTGTGCATAGCTAGTGCACCAGGCCACTTCCCTTCAATTAAAAGCAAACCAAAAACAAAAATCTAAACCCACTGCCATCAAATTGATTCACATTCATAGGGACCCTATAGGACAGAGTAGAATTGCTCCTTTGGGTTTCCAAGGTTATGAAAGTGTATGTATGTTGGTGAACAGCAAGCCTCAGCTTTCTCCTACACAGAGAGGCGGGTTGGAACCACTAAACTGGTGGTTAGTAGCCAACCCATTCGCCCATCGTGCTAACAGGATTCCTTGAATAAGAGAAGGTAAAATGACATCAACCACCTGTGGCTGGTGCCTCAGTCTTTACCAGAGTCTTAGCATACCTCAGTCAGAGTTTAAGCTGTGATGAATAATGTTTTACTGGATTCAAAAAATTAAAACAAGCTTTTGAAGTCTGAAAGCTTGGCATTTCTAGTTGTTTGTGCACGTTGATCTCTCTGTGTAAGTGTAGTGCATTTCAACCTCACTCTTAGTTGTTAACGGGTGACTTCTTTTCCTGAAAGAAAACAATGATTCTATACTTGTTAATGTTGAGATAGGAGATTTGGTATATGGTGGGGTACAAGTTGGACTCCTAACCACTTGTAGGTGGTTCAAACCCACAAGCATCTCCTCTTGAGAAGTGGAGACTTTCTGCTCCCATAAAGATTTACAGCCTCAGAAGCCCACAGGGGAAGTTCTACCTTGTCCTATAGGCTTTCTCTAAGTTGGCATCAACTCAATGGTAGTGAATAATAGTGTCAAGAGTAGCATGCTACTTCCAAGGCTACATAGGATGCATACTCTTGATATAGATACAGTGGTTCTTTAGCCATAGTGTAAGAGTAATTTCAAAATAAGCTTATAAAATTTTACTTATAAATTTCTCATTTTATACTACTTTGTTTAGAATATATCTACTTATCACAATAATGACCGAAATTTCAATAGTTTATACTAGTGCTTTCAAAAGCCAATATGCAGAGACAGATCTTTTCTGGTATTTAAAATCCTGTCTCTTTGTTAATATCCATTTGGTATTGGCCTTAGTTTTCTTTATTTTTTATTGTTGTCATTTTCAAAGACAAAGTAAATGTTTAATGTTTTATCTAAACCCTTGTCCTGTATTCAGTGGTGAAAGGAAATTAGATTATTTTGAATATTGCAACTTAAAGACTAATGATTCTTATTAAACCAAAATAGCAACTTTTAAATTATAATAGCTACAATTTAGACAGTGAGTTTGGATTTTTGTTTTGTTTTGCTTTTAGAAGGAAGAAATGATTAGTAATTTAGCTACCATTAAGATTTCTTCTTAATAATGATTTTATAATGGGATGATTAAAAACACCAGTTTATTAAAGATAAGTATAGTAACAGAAAATGAAATGATATATTTTGACTTGAAATATTTACAAGGATTTCATTAACTTAATGAAATAATTTCATTAACTTAAATTTATAATAGCTCAAGCAACCAAAATACGTGTTGTTGTTTTTTAACAGTAGCATAGGTAAAAGAGTGGTTTACATTGTGGAATATTACATGGCACTAGAAACAAATTCATCACAACTATGACCAACAATATGGATGAATCCCACAAGCATAATATTCAATGAGAGAATCCAAACACAAGATAATTGTACTGCTATTGCCTTTATACAAAATTCAAAAAATAATATTACTACCTTATCCATTCATGCTTACTTATTGTCATAGCTAGGTTCCAAAATCAAGATTATTATGGAAATATATCTTTTCCCTTTGTTTGGGAATATATCTTATGTAAGAGTAGTGTCTCATCTGTCTGGAACCCCGGGTGCATCTCCAGAATCACATAGTTCATGCACCTCCCTTTTCCTAGCACACCTTCCCCACCACTGTAGAGTACAAGGGTATTGGGTATAGTGATGGCATTGTTCGGGGGTTGCCTGACACCACAAGAGCAGCAGGATCCAGCACTACCTGTCTATCCTCCAGGCCTCTCATGTCCTTACCTTCCTGCTCTGCCAGCCATGGGTGGGTCCTCAGTGGAAGTGGACTTACAGACCTGTATCACTGGTTTCTCAGTGGAAGCTGTGGAAGTGGCATGAAACCTCTTGAGAAGAATTTTCTGCGTCCCCAGCCAACTCCTGAGGTCCTTCTTACTGCTGCTTCCTTACAGCCTAGCTGCCCCAACCCCCTTTCTCTCCTCACTCCTTCTCCCCCCTACCCCCACCCGACATGCTACCCACCTGCATTAAACTTGCAGTGGTGGGTTTACCTGGGTGGTAGGGTGAATCCTTTGGTGGCCTTTGAATCCTTAAAAGTACCTTTCTTGCGCTCTCCTCTGGCCTCTGATGCCTCTTTAATGTGCAGTGAATTAGCATGCAGTATACGCTAATGTATTAAATGCAAAATGTCAGATAAGGAGATGGTTGGTAAGTATGGAATAGGTGTAATGTTCAAGTCAAGTTTGTGATGATTTTGGGAGAACAAGGTGGAGGTAGTGATTGGGAAAGGCCTGAGGGGACATCTGGTTTGCTTAAAGTGATGCATTTATTCACTTGGGTGATGGTTTACTAGGGATATTCACTTTAAAAAGTAATTGATTAAGCTATACTCATGGTTTGTGTACTTTACTACATGTGTGATATACTTCACTATAAAAAGTTAGGCAATTATTAAAGAAGTCATAGTATTTGATATCAACTCTTTGCTCATAATGCGCAATATTCACATTATTTCTTCAGGGAAATATGATTTGCTTTACTGTCAATCAAAGGTTCAAAGAATGTATTGTGTTAGGGAAAAAAAGAAAAGAATATCTAGACCAGCAGTCATTTGTTTTGCCTCTATTGTGATGAAATTTCAAGTCATTTAAATATTTTCTAGATGGCTGATAAACTTTATTAGTTTCCTTGCACAGCAAATGTGTGAGACAGGCTGGTATTGCTGTCTCCATTGTGAAGATAAGGGAAGTAGACACAGGGAGGGTAAATGTTTGACTGAGTTTGTAATTGGAATGCAGGTTTTTTTTGACATTCTTCTCTGTTGCTTGATTGCCAAGCACTGCCCTGATTATAGATATCTTAGAATTTTGAAAAAAACTAACTATGGACTCTGAAAGAAAAAGATTGCTCTGAAAACAGACAGGCGCTAACCATAAAAAAAATTGTGTACAGGAAACTTACATTTGTATCCAGGGACTAGGGAAAAGCACATTGGTCTCACAGTCAGATGGGGAAGACAGGCCTAGAAGCAGGAAGAGTGAAACAATGCAGGACAGGCTGGCCTCTCCTGTTCATGTGTCCAAAGGATGTGAGCAAAGTCTTTCAACCCTCACTTCTGGTCATGAGCTTTTGTCCCACATATGTTAGAAAGTTTTCAATGCTTAGAGAACATGTATCTCTCTAAATCCGAAAGAACAGATTGAATCCCCGAAGATGAAGCTAACGGGTAAGCTCCTTGAAGAAACTGTCTTGTATGACTTTGGTTTTCCCTGACAGTGTCCCACAGCACAGGAGCCTGCTCCTGAAGACTATTGTGGGGTTATTTTTGGAAGGTACTATTTTTGGAAGAAGTGATTTCTTCATTTTTACATCACATTTCCCTTACTCGTCATCAAATGTAAGTGATGCATGGTAAAGCCTAGAGTTGTTTTGATATTGTATTTTAGCCCAATGCTAATATTATTAAATCAGAGGTAAAAATTCAAATTGCATACACATTCAGTTTAACTGCATAGGTCCTTTTATGGAAAAAAAATTAGAACGAGGTTATGCTATACATTTCATTTATGGGAATTGAGCTTACGATACTAAGGAGGTAAAGACCCATGTACAATATAATGCCTGAGCAGGCAATCCAATCTCTCAAGCGTTTAACTTTAAAATTTTTTCAGACCTGATGTCTTAGTCCTTTTATTAGATTCAGTACATGATCTCTTATTTGTAAACAGAGATCAGATCTAACCACATCTGAGCATTGAGATTCAGTTACAGAAAGAGACTTTAATTACATCAAGAAGCACTATTTTGTATTTTTCCATCCAAGTATCCTGGCATCCCTAGTAAAATCCACGAAGGTGGTTTTCCTAAACATTTTATAATCACTGGCAATGTTGTTAGGCAGTACACAGATAATTCCTTAAATCTGTCTCTTATTTATAGGAGGAGTGCCTTGAAAAATAAATAAAAGCTCATATGTGAGAGAGGGTTAGTGATGAAGCATAGGAGAGGAAACTTGCAGGCCCTGGGTTTAATCACGGACTTGGACAGAGACCATTTTTCTTTTAAATGGAAACTATTCTTACACTTTGCTGTTTTCCACATTACCTAAATATTTGTAACAATTTAATAATGGAAAGGAAAAATCAGCTATGATCCAGAAATAAATAAAAGCAAATGTGTTAGCCAATGAGTAGCAGCCATGATGATCTCGCAGAGACCTGCCAAAAAGCCTGAAGGGGTTCACAAAGGTTGTAATAGAAAGAAAAGGTGCCATTATTTAAATAAGTGTGAATAAAGAAGGAAATGCGTACAGTTACTGCTTCTCTGGATTTTAAAGGGTATATCCTGAAAAAAAAAGTTTTTGGAGGCTAGCATAAATGAATCAAAGTGCAGCCACAGTGGTTTTGTAGTAGATTTATTGAATGAGGGTACATGAATGGACTTCCTCAGGAGTCCTTCAAGTTCTTAAAATTGGGGAAATAATATGCTAAAGTAAGCCTTCTTAGGGAAATGTGGGTCTTCCACTTCTATCAGGTACTTCAAACAGGAAACTAGACTGTGTTAGAGTAAATAGTTGGGAAATATAACACACTTGTAAAATAAGTTCTCGTGGTTTGTGGTAACAGGGATGAAAAGAGCTTATATCTCTGGGAATGCAATAAAACGATATGTTATTAAAATGGTCGTGTCTTTTGCTTGCTAAGCAAAAGTTTAATTTTCCTTTGAACTGTGTTGCCCTGCTTTACTCCGCCTGATCAAGAGGTGTGTGTAAATAGGAAGGGTGGGTGTTTTGTCTGTTCTTCTCCAGGTCACACACGTTGCTGTGTCACAGCACAGACTGAAAAGTGAATCAGGTAAGTGTGACCTGGTGGCAGCAAGCCTGTGATTTGTCACTGAGAATGAGTTTATTGGCTTTTCAGTGGGTTACCGCTTCGCCCCTGAGAACAATTTGCAGTTGTTAGCGTGCATTTTGTTTTGTTAGGGGAGCAAAGACAACTGTCTTTCAGGCCAGGCTATCTTTTGGGATATAAATGTGTTTTTAATAGATTTTTTTTTCTTCGGTACAAGCAAACTATCCCTGTCAAGTCATTGATGGATGCGCTCCAGAAATGATTTGTAATCCTGGATTTGTGGAGAAGAGAATGCATGTGTGCATTTGTATGCATGTAAGATTTGTTGAAGAAAGTGTGGTAGAAACCCAGTGCCTTCCCTGTAAGATCAAAGTCTCCAAACCTTTTCTTCTGCCTCCTTTCACCCCCACAGTGGTCGCAAGGCTGTGCATGACAAAGCTGGGGGAGCAGGGGTCATGGAACCATTCTCCTCTCTAGTTTCCCTGAGATTTCACACTGGCAGCCAGCTGGCTGAATTCTGCCTACAGACATGTTTTATTTGGCCCATAGAGTGCTTTTAAAAATCGAGTGCCAACATTTTAATAGGAAGATTTCATATACTAATCTGTATTTCTGGCTTCTCTCAAAAACTCAGGATTCGGGAACAATTTCTGAAGCCGAGGGGCTGTTGGCTCCTTGGGCAGTTCATCCAAGTGCCTCTCACACCCACAGGTAACAGAAAGGCAGGCACTGCTCTCTGGCCTCAGCAGTCATTTCCTTGTTTGTCTCCTGGTTGACCTTGGATTGAGGGTGGTTGAAGGTCGCCTTCAAGGCCGTCTTAGTCTTCTGATTAATAACTGGGTTTGGTGTAATGACTGTCTTCTTGATCCTTGAGAGCCATCTTGTTTACTATTACACAGATCTCTCGATATCAAATCTAATACTATCTAGTTCAGCAATCTTAATTTGTGCCATGGGTGAGCAGGGACTGCAGATTAAGTGGACATAAATGCCTCACATGCTTATCTTCTCATGCAAGCATCTGATTTTTGTTGTTGTCTACTGAAGCTGGTCTGAAGATGTCATTTTAGTGGCAATATAACTAAATTTATTGCTTGTGCTGGCTTGGGAATTTGGTCATAGAACTTTTATTTCTATTTTTTTGCTTTAAGGAAAGTAGTTGGTTCATTTTAAAAGCATCAGTCTTGGTGGACTTCTGAGGCATCACAAACTTTGAAGGACAATAATCTAAATCTTAAATCTAAATATTCAACAGATTTGGGATCGCTTTCCTGTGTGTTGTCTGAGATGTCTAATTTCTGAATATTCAATTCCTTTGGTCCGGAAGGAGGGATGGGCACATTCAGACAGGCTTCCTTTTCCATGTTTTGCAAACACCCCATTTTGGTGTTGATGGGAAATCCTCTCTAAACTTATACTCAATTTATTGGAGAGCTTGGCTTTTGTCTTGATACTTATGCAAGCCATCCTGCCCCCACCCCCCAAACGGACTGCTGCAATTTAATTGAGATCTTGTTATTCAGTCCCATTGAGTCAAAGGGAAACACTGCCTGGCTCTCTGGCATTGCCGCTTCACAGGTGTTAAATTTGAGCCCAGTTTTGCAGCCGCTCTGCCAATCCATCTCATGGAGGCTTTCTCTCTCTGTCCTTTTTTGATGACCCTCGAACAACCATGATGCCTTTTTTTAGGGACTGGTCTCATTTGATACCATGTCCAAAGTATGTGAAGAAATCTCACCTTCTTTGCTCTAAAGAGCATTCTTCCATCCTCCTTTCAAGACAGATTTGTTTATTTTTCTTTTTCTTTTCTTCACATCACTGGTGTGAAGTAGGAAGCCCAGCTTTGCTCCTGGAGAGCTGCTGCTGGATTTGAACCATCAACCCTGTGGGCCGCAGTCCTGCACACAACCACTGCTCAGCTACATTTGTTTATTTTTCTAACAGTCCATGGTAGAGTGGTTGAAATGTGAGGTGCTTAGTAAAGTTTTGATGTGATGGTCGTTAGTAATTAATTTTAAAAAATAATAAAAACTTTCAAAGTATGTTAACTTTGGACAATGATTATTTCTTTCAAAACAATTTCTGTTTACCTACTGCTAGACTAGCAATATAATAGGATGCAAAAAGCTCAAGGGCTCTGCATGTGGCAATGAATACATGCATTATTATCCATGAAAATATGAATGTTCCAATCAATGACCTTTCTATTCTGATAAATCGTTTTTGGTAATGCTTATATATGAGGAGGAGATGATTCAATGATTCTGAAATAAGATGCCTTGACTTTTTGATAGTTCCACAATGGCATAAGCACCTGAGAAAATATTCAAAACCAGAAACCATGGTTAAAAGCAAATGTTTACCAATGCTTGAGAATTTATATCTTCTTTGTAGGCTGTTGTTGCCTTCACTTTGTCAGTGCTGGATGATTTTCTGGTTCCAACAAAACTATGCCTTGTACTGGTTTATTTCTTTTCACTTGCACACTTGAAAATGCCTTAAGATAATGCAGAAGAGCACCTGCAAAAGTTAGGCATTCGGAGCTAACGCTACAGAGTGCAGGTTTCTATGAATTCAGGTGTAAACTTCTCCTTCAGGATTATTTGTTTAATCTGTTCTGGCCAGCCGGTGAGTTCCTGGAGGGCAAGCACTTTGCTTATCTCTGACTTTTAACATAGTTCTTGGCATATAGCAAATACTCTCATATCATGTCTGACAACACATAATAACATGGACAACCAGCCGCTCGTGTTTGCTTTCCTAACTTGATGAGATATAAGCACTTGTGAAGCACATGAGTGACCTTGGGAGAGCGGAGTTTGAGTAATTGGTCATGCAAAGAAATGAGCAGTTGCAGCTGGGGAAATTGGAGATGTGCTATGAGTAGAAGTTGTGGCATGTAGGCATGGAATTCTCAGTCCTCTTGGCTTCACGGGCAGAGCATAGCTTGGGAAACAGTCCATGATCTTCATCATATTTTCCTTTATTTTAGATTTCTGGTTACCTAAATTTTAATATTTCCCTTACAACAGCTCCTCCTTTTTTCACTACTTTCACAACAGTGCACACATTCTCACTGTTTTGCTAGGAACACTGAAGGAGGTATGGTATATTTAGACAAGACTTATGAGTTGGATAGAGTCTTGCATAGAGAACCCCCAAGACGATGGCTGTTAGTCCCCCTTTGGGTGTGGGAATAAACTCAGTGGCTCACATTAACCCCACAACTCACTTTTCCGGCAAACTCTAGGCAGGTCTATGAGGGGAATGAAGCAGCATCCCTTAGAACATTTAACTCCATGAGTTCAAAAGGCATCATTTTACATGGATATTATTCGGAAGGGGTAGGAAAGAAGGATGAATAGAAACAGGAAGCGGAGAGCGGAAGGGCCTTACATGATGAGGATTGCGATCAATAACATGAACCAAACTGTGTCTGAATTGCTGAACGGAAAAAGATCTGTAAACCCTCACCCGACTCACAATAAAAAGTCAAGGAAAAGGAAAAAGATCTATGCACGTTAGAGTATGTGTGCTATTTCAGTAGGAAAGTAAACAATAACAAAAATCCAAAAGAAAACATTGGGAAAACCTTTCTTTTTAAATAGAACAACCCAATGCTCCAGCTAGATGTCAGTTTGACATTAGAAGAAACAAATGTCTCACCAATTGGATTTTTTTTCCTTTATGGGGTTATAGATATGATAGGTGAAGGAAGGAGCAATAGAGGCATAATGCTTTTACTGTACAAAGTATTTGCTTCTCGGCTTCATGAGAGAATCATCAGTGATTTGTAAAACTTTGGTTAAGATTTACTGTTAATTTGACCCATAAGTGATGGGAGCATTCTCAAGCAAGGTTATCCTGTAGGGGACATAATGAATGGGTCATTTAAGAAAAATCTCTGACTTAGTGTTGGAATATGTGTTAGAATAAAAGAATTCCCTCAGTGTAAAAAAGGAATTCAGAATGAAGTTCAGGATATATTTAATTGCAAGGGACTATGGGAAAGTTAAAAGGAACCTGCATAATTTTAAGAATTATTTTAATACAAAGGAATAAATCTAAGAAATAATGGATTATGGAATAGGGAATAATAAAATAAATGGATCCAATGACACAGTTAAAAATGTATTGCCTTAAAAAATAGAACAAAAGCAAGCATGATACAATACTGAAAAACATAAATAGTAATGCCTTCACATAGTAGATAATTCTACCTTGTATAAAACTCTCGAGCTATTTTGGAATACTCTGCACATAATTGGCCCTACACATGGCTATACTATCGACAACCATTGATTATAATGTTCTTCCTCCTTCCTCTCCCTGCCTTTCTCCCTTTTTCTCTGCACAGGATGGTATAGTGTACAAGAAAGGGTGATAAAGGGTAAAATCATGAACTTTGGGATCAGATGACCTTCATTTCCATTTTTTTGCCTTGGACAAGTCACTTTTTTTTAAAAAAATCATCTTGTTGGGATTTTATACAGCTTTTATATCCATCCATTGTGTCAAGCACATTTGTACATTTGTTGTCATCATTTCCAAAACATTCTCTTTCTACTTGAGCCCTTGGTATCAACTCATTTTTCTTCCCTCCCGGCCTCCCTCATAAATCTTGATAATTTATAAATTATTGCTAATTTTTCATGTCTTACATGGACTGATGTCTCCCTTCACCCACTTTCCTGTTATCCTTCCCCCAGGGAGGGGGTTATATGTAGATCACTGTGACTGATTCCCACTTTCTCCTGCCACCTTCCCTCTATCCTTCTGGTATTGCTACTCTCATTATTGGTCCTGAAAGGTTTACCTCTCCTGGATTCCCTGTGTTTCCAGCTCTTATCTGTATCAGTGTACATACTCTGGTCCAGCCAGATTTGTAAGATCTGATAGGTGGACAGGGGGATCATTAAAGAACTAGAGGAAAGTAGTATGTTTCAAAAGTGCTAAACTGCACCCTGAATAGCTGAATAGCTCCTTACAAAAGAGTGACCCTTTTGTAAGGGTGTCCAATTGTCTTCAGATGGGCTTTGGGTCTCGATTCGCCGCCCCACCCCCCGCCCCCCACCTCATCCCCATGGATGAATTTTTGTTCTGGGTCTTTGATGCCTGTTACCTGATCCCATTGACACCTCATGAACAGACAGGCTGGTGTGCTTCTTCCATGTGGACTTCGTTGCTTCTCAGCTACATGGCTGCTTGTTTACCGTCAAGCCTTCAAGACTCTAAATGATATATCATTTGGTAACTGGGCACCACCCAATTCCCTCACCACATTTGCTTACGCAGACAATTAACTTCTCTAGTTTTCTCATGCTTAAAATGGGAATTCTAACTCGTTTGGGTATTTAACAGGCTGATTACTTACACTTTTACATATCTGTATCACTTAGGATTTAGTTTTGTTGTGGCTAGCATAAAGGAACAAATAATAGCAAATGCACAAGGATTTATCCCACTCCTGAAGAGTTCTGGTGGCACGTTTGGGTAAGTGTTGGACTGTTACCAGCAAGGTTGCCAGTTCAAACCCAGTAGCCATTCTGTGGGAGACACACGAAGCTATCTGCTCCTATAAACATCTTCAGGGTAGAAAGCCTATGTAGTATTGTTGTACATCAGAATTGACTCTGGTAGTGGTGTTTTTTTTTTTTTAAATAAGGATCACAGTCTAGCACCTACTCCTTAAAGTGGCATCTTTGCTTCTGAATACTATAAAGAAGTCTTTTGCAGCAGACCTGTCCAATGCAATGCATTTTTTTACACTATTTTTGACTTCATGACTAATAACTGTGAATCCCCTTCACCCAATTTTTGGTTTCAACGTCAGTGTGTTCTCCTCTCCTCATGCTTTTGTTTGTTGGTCCAGTCAGCGGGCTTTTTGTTTATGTTGAGATGTAATCCAGACCGAAGGTTTTGATTTTTATCAGTTGAGGTTGTGTCATGAGTCTTCCTTCGAGGTGTGTGCTTCCTCATGTAGCTCAGTTTCTCATATTATTTGCCCAGCATGCAAATAGAAAAACTATGATAAAACGATACAACTCTGATACACACCTTTCTTGCTTTTAACCAATGAAATATCTTTTTATTCTTTTCAAATAATTGCCTCTTAGCTGATGTCTAGATTCTACACAGCATAATTGAGCATTCTATAAATTCCCTTTGTTAAAATAGTGCCTTTGCATTTGGGTTCATTGTCTGAGGAACCAAAATTAGTTAAATTATTTCCTATTGGGTGGATGTGCATGGTTTTCAATATTTTGCTATAATAGCCAAAGTTTTTAGGAACATTCTTTATGTGAACAATGTTTATACCTTTGTTCATATAAATAAAACAAATAATTTTCCAGGGACAGATTTGCTAAAGACTAGTTTAATTTTTGCTGAGCTATAATAGAATTATCTTTCAAAGAAGCTTTAGCTGATGATGTATTCTTGACTGATGAATGAGAACACTCTTTCCCCTATGTCAAGCATGTTCTAGCACAGGACTGATTTTTAAAACAGTTTTAGTAATGTGACAGTGAGAAATTATTTTTTTACTTAGTTGTGAGAGTTGGAGCATTTTCCCTTCACTGTTTCAAAGTTATTTACATTTAATTTCAAGTAACTGTTGGTTAACTTTTTCGCCTAATTTTCTTTTATGTTGTTGGACTTTTCCTATCTAAAATGTAAAAGTTCATTCTCTATTAAAGAAATAAGCCCTTTTCTGTTTATAAATAGTTCAAATGTTTGCTCTCACTTGCTTGTTTATGGTGTTTATAGGCACCATCGATTTTATTATGCATTTTTTATGTTATTTGAGTTTTATTTAAAAAGTCAGGTGAAAGTTGGCTGAACTTGAAGCATTTTGGAGTTAACTGGTAAATGGCAGGGGTTGAGAGCAAGACATTCAGAGTAGCCAGTGCTCTGGTGGAAGCATGGATCTGAGCTTCCGTGTCTTGTGATTTCAGACAATCACGTCACCTCAGGAGTCTCAGTGTGGGGATCATTGCAATGCTTCCACATAGAGCTAGTGATAAGATTTGTGATATCGGGCTGAGCCCCGGTGGCGCAGTGGTTGTGTGCGGGATTATGGCCCATTGGGACGGAGGTTCAATTCCAGCAGTGGGGCTGGGCCTCCAATTCCCATCACCGGAGAGCAGTGATGCCCCCCCCCCCCAAAAAAAAAAGATTTGTGATATCGTGCATGTGATAGTAGTTTATAAAAATCGCTAAGTGGATATTAGTTTTTTATTACTAATTTTGATATCTGAGGTGTCTCCTATATTGGGATATAATAATTAAAAATGAGAATTTATGCCGTTAGTAGTAAACAAAATTATCACTATATCTCAGATCCTTTTCTGCCTTTAGTTCTCATGATTCCCACTGGTTTCGTAATTAAGAAGATAAATTTCTTCCTAATTTGGGACTTGAAAAACAGTATGGTTTAGTAAAAATAGTATGGCTAATAAATAATAAATGACAATACTTACAATGAATGTAATAGGATTATGTTGAAATGGTCAGATTTTCTTTTTTTCAAAATTTTTTTTGAGAAAAATCTAAGATACGATTATTTTATTTAAAGCTGTCATAGATTTAAAAAATAACATATGTGGGCATCTTCAGTTTTGTGTATGTGTGGAGATAATGTATTGAATTAAAACAAAAAAATTCATCTGGAAAGAACTATAGACATCAACTTGTTCAATGACTGTTTTCACAGAGGTGGAAGTGAGAAGTTCTGAGAAGAAAAGTGTCGCTTCTAGGAAACAAAAAGGAAGAACCCCTCAGTCCTCTTTCCTGGCTTAGGGCCCCTCATCCTCCTGTAACAACAGTTCAGAGATGTAGATTTCCTATCTACATGCTTGGGGTTTATTAGTTCAGTAACTATAACTTGATAAGCTTATTGAGTGAGCAGCGTGATTCTTCACTCTAGTGGGCAATGAAGTGAAGTCAAAGTTTTCTTCTTCTTCTTTTTCTTTTGAGTGAGAGGTTATTCTGAACCAACTAAATTCTGAACCACCTGTAGAATTTTGTCTATACTTCAGTATACACTTAATTTTAATATTCTAGCAAGCCTTTGTCCTTTCCTCCACCTACTTTTTTTTAGCTTTTCATTTAAGGGTATTTCATTAGAACTCAAGTGAGATGAATATTCAAGTTATGAAGCAAAAACACTAAATGTTGTCTATTGCTATTACCCAGGTAGAATGATATATTTACAACATTGATTCAAAGTTGACATAAATTATAATAAAATCCTATCAGTGACTTAAATATAAGTGTCTGTGTTTTCTCCTTGCAAATCCTAAGTTTGATTTGGTTTTAGGTTGAACATTGAAATGAAGAAAATAAATTCCAGATTAATGAACTTGTTCTTCCTGTCATGGAGATATGTTATTAATTACCTTATTTTTCTTCAAATCATATTGACATCACTTAAAATGTTAATTGAAAGTGAAGTTTTCTTGGGGCTTTCCCTTGGAATAGAGTTACAAAGGCTGGAGGCATCCATCCATCCATCCATCCATCCATCCACCCATCCATCCTTCTCAGAGCAGAAACGATGCCCTGATGTGGTGATCATTACTCTCATTGTCATCACCTAACACATTCAGTTGGGGCATCATGTTTGATAGAGTAATTGACAAATGTATCCTGGACATTGAACACTTTTGAAAAGTGAGAGAAGAGCCAACAGGAGAAGTGAGCTGAAATGAAAACTGATATTTGCTACTGAAAAAATAGAAAACAAGTACTTTCTTTATGTTGAGACTGATGTCAAAATTGGCTTCTAATGTTTCCACTTAAAGCCGACGCTTTTATTAGAAAAGTGCTTTGGAATAAATATTAAGGAACATTTAAATATTATTTTGGACAGGAGGAGTGGCAGTGAGAGCCAGTTGCCAAGGACAATTTCTTTTTCTCTGCTTCATAATATCACCAAACTTTGGATTATTGCCATCCTTTGGAAATATTTGCCTCTGGAAGCAGAATAGTTGAATTGGACATTTGCTATACTAACATTCATTTCATAAACATTTAAGATGGAAATATTCTTAAAATTTGTACATGTTTCATATGCATATCATTAAAAGTTCAGTTAATAAAGAAACAGAAGAGAATAAATGCCATTCATTGTTCTTCAACCCACATAAAACTACTCTATACTCTCTAGGATCATTTCTTTGCAATTTGCTTTTACCATCATGTGTGTCCTGGGTATCTTTCCAATAAAAAAATAGTGTAAAAAATTTAATAACTACACAGCATGACACTCTGTGATTGCACTGTAATTAGTTTAGGTGGTCTTCAAAAGTTTCAATTTTGTTTTCCTAGTAGAAACATTGTGGACAATATTGAAGATGTCAAGGATTTCATTGTACTTGGATCCACCATCAATGCCTATGGAATCAGTAGACAAGAATCAAACAGATTGAATTGGATAGTGTAGAGATTATATAATCTGTTGTTAATTTGAGACTTAAGAGTGAAGGGGTAGAGTTTAGCGTGACAAGCAGGTCGCAGCTTAATGACCTCATTTGGAAGCACTTAGAAGATAAATATCTCACTGGAGGTGGCACTCACACTTACTCCTTGTGAGACATTCTTCCTGACAAGATACATGGAGCTACGCTAGGGCCCTGGAGCCAGAAGAGCCATGTGGAAACTCTTGCCAGTATTGAGATGTTTCTACTACCACTGGGTCCACAAGACTTTCCACACATACTGGTCTGTGATCTTCCTGCAGTCAGCATCAGTGCATGTGTTGTGTGACTGTGAAGAAGAACTTACTCACTGGTATCAGACATATGGGCTAATATCAGACTTACGGACTTCATATGGACTGGCTTGGGATGTTTTTTTTTCTATATTCAATTGCTCTTGTACATGGACCTCTTTTTTATACACATTTGTCTATGAATTTGTTTCTCTTTTCTACCCAGACTAACACAGATAATTTCACTGCCAATGATTTCTTTAAAACTATTACAAAGCAAAGATGTCAATTTGAGGATGAAAGTGAACCTGATCCAAGTCATGATATTTTCATGTGCACATGAAAGCTGTACAATGAATAAGGAAGAGTAAGAAAGATTGGATGTAATGAAATTATGGTGCTGATGAAGAAATTGAATATATCATAGGTGGTAAGAAGAACAAGCA
The DNA here is from genome assembly GCA_004026705.1 of Nesogale talazaci. Taxonomy (NCBI): domain Eukaryota; kingdom Metazoa; phylum Chordata; class Mammalia; order Afrosoricida; family Tenrecidae; genus Nesogale; species Nesogale talazaci. The sequence goes on from PVJH01009614.1 coordinate 56,824, forward strand.
AATCTGTGTTGGATGAAGTACAAACAGAATCAAACCAAGATGGCAAGACTCCATCTTATCTGTTTTGGACATGTTAATCAAGAGAGATCAGTCCCTGGAGAAGGATATCATACTTTGTAAAACAGAGACTTAGTCAATAAGAGGAAGACTCTGAAGGAGGTGCATTGGTACAGTGGCTGCAACTATGGGCTTAAGCATAGCAATGAACCTAAGAATAGTACAGGACAAGGTTGTGTTTCATTCTATTCTACATAGAGTAACTGTGAGTTGGGGGTCTGCTGAATGGCACCCATGTTAGCCTAGATAGACTAGAGAAACAAATTCATGGAGACACTCATATGCATATAAGGAAGAGGTTTATATACAAAAAGAATTGAACATTGAGAAAACATCTCAGTCCAGTTCAAGGTCATAAACTCCATATTAGCCCGTATGTCTGATCCCAATCTATAAAGTCCTCTTCAGACTCATGAAACATTCAATGAGGTCAAATGCAGAATGATCACAAGCCTGTGGGTAGAAAGTCTTTGGATCCAGTGGCATTGTAAGCATCTCAGTGCTGGTAGAGGTCTCTCTGTGGTTTCTCCAGCTTCAGAGTTCTGATAGCATCAGGGTAAGTCTATGTGGCTTCCCCTTAGAGATGTCTTGCAGGAAGTCAGCTTTATCTGTCGAATGTCTCCAAGAGAGTAAGTAGAGAGTGTCTCTTTCCTCTAAGAAGGAAGTACCATATTTCAGAATTCTCAGAAGACCATACCCACACAGAGGTCTCATTGGCTATCTCCAGATTGAAAGCTAGACTCCACCCCTACACGCTAAATCCTCTTGATACCAGATTAGGTGACTACAAAACACCTAACAAAAAAAGTATAAACAACAGTGCAATGAGTCATCAAATCATCTTCCAGAAAATGTGCTAGATTTGGGGTGCAATAGTTCAGGACACACATTTTCTACATTCAGGAGCTCAAACGGGAACTAAGCATGGAAGCATATAATTGCAATACTGTGTGAGGTGGCCAATAACAAAGCTACATGACAGTGAATAGCTTGTATGTATTAGGATGGAATGCCCCCTTTCTTTAAGTCACTTTGAGTATTTTGACCAAGATGAGAGACTTAAATTTAATCCTGAAGGATGAGTGATTCTTTCTTAAGAACTGCCTTGGAGCATTCATGAGGAACATCACTCAGTAGGTCTAGGTGGTCCTGTGGAACTCTGTTGGCACAATGGGTTGCACCTTGGTCTACTAATACAAAAGGCCATCAATGTGAACCTACCAGCCTCTTTGCTGAAGAAGGCTGAGGCTGTCCACTCCGGTAAAGACTCAGTCTTGCAAATCCTAGGAATCAGTGCTACTCTGTCCATAAGGTCCCTATGAGTCATGATCAACTTGCTGCTAGTGCATTAGGAAGTGCTGTTGTGGTGGTTCTGTGGCAGAAACGGATACCAAATGATCCTGAGCCATATGTAAGGGCTAGAACAGGACAGGGAATGGGACAGGAGGGTTGCTGCTAGCTGTTCAGGACTTGGATGATCAAAGTAAGAACTTTCTGTTCTATTTGGTGGGTGAAAGGAAGCCATGGAAGGTTTGCTACTGTTGTTATTAGGTGCCCTCAAATCGATTCTTACTCATAGCACCCAATGTGACAGGCTAGAACTCTTCAAAGAACTTTCTTGTCTGTCATCTTCATGGAAGCAGAACTCCAAATCTTTCTCCTGCAGAGTGCCAACTTTTCTGTTAGCAGCTGAAGGCCTAACCAGTGTTGCCCCAGTGCTCCTTCATTGAAAATGTAGAACTGTTGTCCTTCGTTGAAAATGTCGAGCTGCTGTTGTTCATTGAACATGTAGAACTGTTGTTCTTAGGCGCTGTTTCGTGGCTTCTGATTCATAGCGACCTTATATACAACAGAACAAAGCACTGTCCCGTCCTCATAAGCTTTGCTGTGGTGGAGCCCATTGTGGCAGCCCTCTGTCAACCTAGTTTCTTGAGGGGCTTTCTCTATTTTTGCTTACCTTGCATAATGTACTTTTTCGTAGATAGGTTTCTCCTGAAAACATGTCCAAAGTACATGAGACAAAGCCCTGGCATTTTCACTCCTAAGAAGCATTCTGGCTGCACTATAATCACATTCTAGGCAAATTAATCTGACAGAATATTATAGAAGTTCTTTCCCAGCCTCTTGTCACTGTTCTTGGTTCACTGGTTATTTTTATTAACGATAAATCATACCCAAGTGCTCGCTCTGCAGTGTTCAAGGTACTATAGATTAGTGCTTATTAAACTTTAATGTATCTATGAATCACCTGGAGTTCTTGTTATACTATAGGATTTCTTTCAGTGAGTCTGGAGTATGGACTAAAATTCTGCTTTTTTAAGTCTCAGGTGATGTGGATGGTACTGACTTGGATCACAGCAGGATAAAGGATAGGGAAGAATTTTGATTAAATGAGAATCTCCTTTTCAATCATCACTTGGGAGTATTTGCTGTAATCTTAGGACTTCATGAAGCTTACTTTTCAGTTTGTTTCGACAGTGTCCCTAATGGAGTTTGATGAGGACAACTTAAAGCGTATTACTGCACCGCTACAAAAGTATGTTGTTATTGTTCAGTGCTATTGGGTTAGGTCAGACTTATTCAATGGAACAAAACACCGTCTTATCCTGTTCAATCTTCATACATATTCTCATTTGTGAGCCCATTATTGCAGTCAGTGCGTCAACCTATCCCGCCTAGGGCCTTTTTCTTTTGTGTTTCCCTTCTACTTTTTCAAGCATAATACTCTTCTCTAGCATCTGGCCTCTTCTGAGAATAAGTCCAAAATTTTGGAGACAAAGTTTTGCCATCCTTGCCTCCAAGATGCATTCTGGCTTGACTTCTTCTAATACAGTTTTGTTTTGTTATAAGTCCATGGCATTTTTGGTATTCTTCTACAACACCACAATTCAAATGCGTTGATTCTTCTTGGTCTCCCTTATTTATGTTTAACTTTCACATGCATATGAAATGATTGACAACGTCACGATTTCGGTCAGGAATATCTTAGACCTCAAAGTAACATGTTTGCTTTTCAACACTATAAAGAAATCTTGTGCAGATTGACCCAAGGCAATGTGCCGTTTGATCTGTTGACCGCGGTTTCCATGCACATGAACTGTGGATCCAAGCAAGACAAAATCCTTGACGATTTCAATGTTTCCCTAATCCATACTGAAGGTTGAAATCCTTCATCTTCATCAACAAGTATTTCAAGTCCTCCTTACTTTCAGCAAGCAAAGTTGCATCAGTTGCATATTTCAGCTGGTGTTTCCTCCAATCCTATTGCTGAGTTTTTTTTCATTTAATCCAACTTATTGGGGGGCATTTGTTCAGAAAACAGCATTATAGAAACCAAACTATGAAACTTCTGTTGCTCCATAATGCTCCATCTAGGTATATACACATCTAAAGGTGATATTTCCATCTCTAAAGAATTTATGCCATGTCAAAATGTCACTTTTGCCATCCTTGAGGCACTCAAACCATGCTCTAAAAAAAGTCTAGAGGCAGAACAGGGCTGTTGAGTGGGTGAGGTAAGTTTTCCCAAAGAATTCTATTAAGACAGCTCTTGCCACCCTTGCAGAATAAGCAGGTTCACTGTTAGGAGAGAAAACAATCCCATGGTACAACTTTCCTGGCCCTTTTTTAAGTAATGATGTTTTTAATTTTCTTAAAATTTATTTGTAATAAGCACCCTTGATTGTCCTGTGTCCTTTGAAAAAATCTGTCAAGATTATCCAATTAGTGTCTCTATCCTCCCCAAACTATGGCCAAATACTCAATATGACCTCTCTGCCTTAAATTTAACTGGCTTAGCAGAGTCCGTTTGTAGTAGTTTATAATCATTTGTCAATTTGAGGATTAAGATTGTAGGGGTAGAGTCTAGCTCGTTGATCAGATCGTAGCCAGTGAGGCCTCTTTGTGGGTGTAACCTTCTTCTGAGAATTATCTGAAATCCAGCAGTATGTCCTCCTTGAGGTGGGAGACTCTGCTTACTTCCTTGGAAACACTCAAATGACAAGGCAAGACATCCCTGAGGAGAAACCACATGGACCTACTCTGATGCTACCAGACCTCTGAAGCTGGAGAAACCACAGAGAGAACTTCGCTAGCACTGGGATGCCCACAGAGCCACAGGATCCAAAGACTTTTCTACCCACTGGCTTGTGATTGTTCTGCATTTGATATCATTGCATGTATTTTGTGAGTCTGAAGAGAACTTTATAAATTGATATCAGACATCTGGGCTAATATCAGACTGTTGACCTTGGACTGGACTGGATTGGGATATTTTCTCAGTGTTCAATTGCTCTTGTATATAAGCCTCTTCCTTACATACATATGCGTGTTTATGAATTTGTTTCTTTAGTCTACCCAGACTAACACACCGTTAGAAGCCCCTGTTTTGATTAGCCCTCTTTTTGAAGGCTGTCTAACTCAATTAAGGCAAGCTACTCTGGAGAAAAACATCCTCAGTCATCCATTGATTCAAGAGCCATGTTTAAACACATTTTGTTTGAAATCAACCATGCATATGCAATTTGGAACCCTTGTAGTAATAGTTTTTGATTTATTTTTGTTTTTATGGTGATATATAACATGTTTCTGTAAATAACTTGTTTCTTCGTGTGTGAAAGCTTCAGTCAGAAGCCAACCAATAAGTCTGCACTCAGGGCTAAGTTTTAAGTTAGCTATTAAGCTCTCTTAAAGACGTAGAAGACACTACTGTATATAGAAGGAGTGATTCAAAGCAAGGCTGCAATCAGTTCAATCAGGTTCAATCAGTTCAATCAGGTTCAACACCTGCTGAGAATTTCCATTTAAACGCCAGATACATTGAATCAGAATCTATACTTCAACAAGATCCCAGAGTGATTTGTTTTTAAAATGAAAGACTTTATTAGAAACTCTGGTTAGAAGTTTCTAGCTGTATTGTGTCACAAAGTCACTATTATTTTTTCCCTCTTTTTCTGATCTAGTTTCTTGATTAAATTTCTTGATTCAGTATAACCAACTTAATGTAGGATTTAAATGTAGGATGACTTAAATGTAGGATTTAGCATATCTGTGTGACATAACACTCTTTTTGGTTTACACTGACTGTGTTATCCTTGTCTCCTCTTATTGAGGTATGAGTTTCTTCTGGTTATACATTGGCTAGAGAGCACCTGAACACATCAGAGATAAACAAACCCACACCCACTGCCACCAAGCTGGTTTGGATGCACAGTAACCCCATAGGACAGCATAGAACTCCTCCTAGGGGGTTTCAAGGTGATTCATCTTCAAGGAAACAGATCGCCTCATCTTTTTCCCATGGAGCAGCTGGTGATTCTGAATTTCTGACCTTGCAGTTAGTAGCACAGTGTTTATCCTTCAACACCACCAACCATACTCCTTAAGTAGTATTTTGCTTAGTGCTCTTCACTGAAGTCAGTTCTGTAGAATTTTGGGGTGGTAGAAGAGATGCCAACCAACAAATCCAAGTAGCATAATAATGCTCTATGACGTTTACATCTGTGTAGCCTTTTAGGGATTATTTAGTCAGTTCTTCCTTTGGACCCTCAGAATAATCATGCAATGTTGGCAGAGCAGGCCTTATCATCCCCATTTTGTAAATGTGAAATGACTGAGGTTCAGGAGGTGAATCGATAGATCTGAGACCCAAAAAAACAAGTCAGTAGCAATGCCAGGTCATAGATTCTGGTATATTTTCCATTGCACTATGCAAAAGTCCAAGTCAGTTAGATGCTTGAATGCTGTAGGGTTTTAAGTGAGTACTTAACTCCTGGCCTTGTTTGTATGTGCTAGGGAAAAATGTTCATCTTCAAGCAATAGAGAGCTTGACTTAGAGTGACACATACAATTGGGGTTTTAGTGCTAGGAGGGCGGCAGTGGCTGGTGCTATTTCTGCTGCTCAGTGACCCGGCCTCCTCCTGACATTTTATTCTGTTGTCCTTGTATTCGTTGATTTTCTGAAGCGGCATTGTTGTCACTTCAGTAGTTTTGAGGTGATTGCCTTTAGGTATAAATATAATAGTAATAATGATAGTGGTGGTGATGTGCATGTATGTGATGGGGGCGGAGCAAGAGAGCACCAGCTGCATCTGCTTTTATCAAGAAATTGCCAAAAATTGCTTAAAATTTCCACCAGCTAGCTCTATTTAAATCATATTGGCTAGAAAGTTGACATGTTTTCTTTCTTCCCACTGTCCTTATAAAAGAGGAATGAAATGGGAATAGTTATGTTTGTCCATCCTAAAGTAGATGTAGGTAAGGGGGAGAAGTGATGGACAATAGGCACTGGATGAGATAACTTGTCTGCCCACTCAAAAACCAAACCCCCTGCCGTTGAGCTGAGCCCAACCATTCTATTTGGAGCAAATAGAATCTTTATATGCTCCCGCTACAGTAGACTTTGATGATTATGATCTTTTTTTTTCATGTCTATGATTTATTTTATTTACTTCTTTTTTCTGATCACCTCCTGAGAAATTGAAATGTCTCTCATTTTACCTATTGTGGTGTCATTGCCTATTTGGAAGGTTAGATTGTTTGTTTTGTCTAGTAGTTCTTTGCCAGCCTATCTATTTCCTGGGATTATTTGTGAGATAGTTGCACATCTGCTTTTTGATCCATTGTAAATGTTTCTTTTATGCCTTCTTGGTGATGAGCCAAGAATCAGAATGAGTGTAGGCCCCTTGTCTGTAAGACCTGGTGTTAGGATTAGCAGGCTAAGCCATAGTTTGGGTGAGGGCATGCCAAAAGCTGAGTGTTTTCATGAAGCAGTGCAGGTGTCTTTGTTCGGTTACTTTCAGTTCTAGTCAAATGATGGCAAGCTTTCCTTTTCCCAGGGTAGCGGAGTACGAAGGAAGTTCTGGAGTTTGATGGACTTGCATTGTGGTCCTGGGTTGTCTTGTGAACCACAGTGCTTTCATTCTTCAATGAGAGGAGTGGCTGCTCTCCTGAGAACTAGGAAGGCTTAGACTTATCCACATGCCCGGTGACAGAGCAGCGGCTAGAGAAGGTGCTCACTGTGTTTTCACTGCCCTTGCTCTTTGTAGAGGGGCCCTGCTCATGCCATCCGGACTGCTAGCTGTAAGGCTGGCAGTTCAAAGATGTCACTCCAGGGAATGGCGAGACTATTTGCTCCTGTGAAGATTTTTAGCTCTGAAACTCTGTCGAGTTTCTCTGTGTCAGGATTGGCCCAGTGGCAGTGAGTTCAAGTTTCTGGGTTGTCTTTATAGTTCCTGACTCCCCTTACAGCCCTCCGCATACTGCACTTGGGAAAAGTTTATCTATTTCCCTTGTTAAAAAGGTTGAGTTTTTGTTTCACACAGAAAGGGAAGCAATTTAGAAATGTTGGCCCAGTGGACTTCCTTTCTGTTTACATACACACATTTCTGTCTGAGAAAGAAAGCCAACTCTCCAATTAATTTATCATCATGTTATCCCTTTAGAGAAAGCATACTCTCTACCCAAGATAAAATTCTCCTTCAAAGTTGAATTCATTGTCATCTCCCCCTACCCTCCTTTTCTTTTCCATCCCTCTCGGTTAGCTGATGTGACCCAGAAAGTAAAAAATGGCATTCTAGGGTCATTTTGAAGGAAGAACTTTAATTTAGATGTGTCGTTCTAAAGGAGGATATTGGCAAATAAAAGACTAGCATTTTCTATTTTTTAATGTTGCATGCTTTTCAGATACATAGAACCAAGTTTTATTCTCTAGAAATTCATGTACTTCTCAATGAAGTTACCGAGAGCTACTTTCTGAGACAGTATCTTTTCAACATTTATAAAGCAGATTGGCAAATGTAATTAAGTACCACTGCCCCTTTGGTTTGCTAGTTGTAATGAGAAATGCACAGAATTTTATCATGTTTACTTGAGATATTATATTTTGAAAATATTTATTTGTGTAAACTTGGTAAGCAGCCAAGAAGCACTTCAGTGACAAATTGGGTCACGTCACAAGGACCGGTTGTATTTTGTAGAAACAAACTTTGGAACTTCATGCTTTGGTGTCACAGAATGTTCACAGGAACCAGAGTTCAAGTGTGATTATGGGCCTTGGGTGAGAAGACTGGAGGAAGAATGAAAGGCATCTGTGAAGTTCTAAGGGATGGTAGTTTTAAGGCTAACAGCAGGACAGGAGGAACGTAAAAGGAGATAACAGAACAAACCAGAAGGCAAAGGGCATTTATAGAGGTATAAATCCAGGCACATACTTATGTAAATATATATAACGATAGGAAATAGATTTATGTACATACATTTACATGATAAGTATTAAGGTAGAAGAAGGACAATGAGCCTCTACTCAAGTACTCCCTCAACTCAAGAACACTTAGTTGTAATAACCTGGCCCTCTATGATTTTCTTCCTGACATGATTGCCCAAGCCAAAGTGGGTATATAAGCAAATGTACCAAAGAAAGCTGATGTTGCCTGGCTATCAAAAGATACCTCATCTGAAGTTTTCAAGGCTTGAAGTTAAACAAGCAGTCATCTAGCAGGGAAGCAACAAAGTCCACATGGAAAAAGCACACCAGCCTGTGTGATCACGAGGTGTGAACAGGATCAGGTATCAGGCACCAGAAAACCCCAAACAACCTATCACATAGGTGCAAACAAAGGGTGGGTGAAGTGGAGACTTAAAGCCCACCTGTAGACATTTGGACATCACTTCATAGAATGCTCACAAGGAAGGGATGAGCCGGCCAAGGTGCAGAATAACACTGATGAAACACAACACTCCTCTCATTCTTTAGTGCTTCCTACTGCCCACTATCATGATTCCAGTTCTACCTAGAACTAGACCAGAGCTCTGCCTAGACTTAAAGCATGTGTACCAGTACAGATAAGAGCTCTCAACACATAGAATGCAGAACAGATAAACCCTCTTGGAACAATAATGGGAGTAGCGATACCATAAGGATAGGGAGAAGGTGGGGGCAGAAAGGGGGAACTGATCACATTGATGGACGTATAACACCTCCCCTGCTCCCCAAGGTGATGAACAACAGAAACGTGGGTGAAAAGAATAGTGGACAGTGCAAGATATGAAGATAATAATAATTTATAATTTATTAAGGGTTCATGAGGGTGGGAGGGTTAGGGAGGGAGGAAAAAAACGGAGCTGATATTAAGGACTCAAGTGGACAGAAAATGTTTTGCAAAGGATGATGGCAACATATGTATAAATATGCTTGACACAATGGATGTATGGATTGTTATAAGTGCTGTAAGAGTCCCCAGTAAATAAAAAAAGAGTTCCCAATAAAATGGTTTATTAAAAAAAAAAAAAAAAAGCTTGGCTGCAACTGTGCCCTGAGATTACTATTGGATTGACCCTCTTTTGGTAAGTGTATGATGTATAATGAGCTCTTTTTGGTTCATTGCTGTCCTCATTCAAGGATTATGCATCACCTTTATTTTAAAGCCTGAAATGCATTTTTTGAAATGGGTAGCTGACATCAGAATGCAAAGAAGACAGGAAAGCAGTTTTGTTTGTTTGTTTTTATACCAGACCTATGACTTTGACCCAGTTGTACCAGTCTTTCCCTGACCTAACAGAGCACAATATAAACTCTTCACTGTTTAGTGGGGCCATTGGTATTCTACTCAGACTCTGAATTTGAAAGTGTTGGCAGGAATGATTATATCTGGTATATAAATGAACTCAAGGGAAAAAAAATTCTTAAATAGTGTTTGCTTTTTTGTTTTGTTTTTAGTTTGCTATGGGGAATGCCAAACATATGCAGAAATAAATAGAATAGTATAAATGAAGATAAAAAGAACGGTATAGAGAACATGCCCATCCCCCAACCTCAACAATTCATAACGCATGGCTTATCTTTCATCTACTCTTCCATTCACTCCCCTCTCCCCCAAGCCCATCTTTGCATCCATGAGTAGTGTAATATGTGATTCTAAAATGGACATTTTAATTTAATTTATTTTCTAAAATAGATATTTTAAACAGTTTGAAATGGCATATTTTTTTTGGGACACGGTATATATGTAAAATGCAAAAAGGGCGTTAGCAGCAGGCTAAATTGCATACACACATCTTTTGACACATCTGTCTGTTGAGAAGTTAATTTTCTAGAAACCACCACATTTGCGATGTAAAGGTTGGTGGTCTTTGTTTATATGTAATTTAGGAAAAAATGTTAAAACAGCGTCAAATTTGTTTTCTCTGTCTGTGACTTTTTTTCCCACATGGAAATTTTTGTGCACAGAGAGTGTTATTCTCTGTTTAACAGAGAAATATTACCTCTAAGAATGATTCCCCATGACCTTTGAGGATTTTCAGATTGCACTCGTCTGCTTTGAAACCACCACCTATATTTCAACATAAATGGACAGAAGATAAAGCCCTGCAATGTAAGATGTGGGGTTTAAGACAGACAGACAGACCATTTTCAGTTGGAAGGCTCTATGTTGTTTTTGGCATGTTTCTGGTGTAGTTGCAAAGCACTGTTGGACAGTTTTATGGCAATATGATTGGGGTCGGGATTGTGAGCCATTTTTCTAGTTGTTAGTTTTGTTATACATAGTACATGGTTGTGCTAGATTAGAGGACATGGTTAGACCTGGATGGAATTTCAGACCAATGTGTAAAGGCATACATCATAATGAAGTTTTAGTTCTGTAGAAGAGCATGAAGGCAGGACGGAGTTGCTTCTGTTTGCTGAAGTCAAGCTGCTGGCTTTTACGTACTTGCTCCATCAACCAATAGCCACGTGGCTTTGGGTCAGTCACATGTAAAGCATCTGTTTACCTGTACTACCAGGATCATTAGAGGTCCTACCTGGCATCTTGCTTTTTGGCATGAATTAAATGAGGTAATGAGTACTGAGTACCTACCACGTAGAGTGCCCACCATATATTAACTAAAAAACATAAACATTTTCATTAATTTTCAGTCGAGATCTTCCTTTTTTGACTAAGCATCTTCTTAGTGCTGTGACTTCTTGGATGTGCATTGAGTGACCATCAGCTTAAAAATGTTCAGATGTCAATTGTAATTGTGAAGTCTAGTGGCTACTAAATATTCCATATGAGAAACTTCAGATCCATTGCTCGGATCTGTGATCTCTTCAGCTCAAGTTTTGCATATTTATTGTAGCCTCAAGAAGCATGTGGAAGTTAGCGGAAATGGCTTTCGGTATCTTTCAGATTCACGATCTCAAATTAATGGAAAGAACCTGTGAGGATATGCAACTTTTTCAGCCTGTGCCATATGTTGTTAGAGGAAGCTTGAAAGGTTCACCGTCTCTGTCTAGACTCTAGAGCCACCTTTGAGCTGGAAAGGTTTCTGTCACGCTCTGGCATTTGCTCTTGAAGTCAGGGCTTTGTTGGGCTTTGTCCAGACCACAGGACTGGACCCAACCCTGTGGTTCAGTCACATTTCAGGCCCTGGCTGGTTCTTTGAGCCTGGAAACCTTCAGGCTGTAGCTCTGCCATGTGATAGGTTGTCAGATCCAAGGACAGTGGAGCCCCCAGGGGCGGGAAAGCAACGGTACGATGGAAGCTGAAGGTATAACTAACTACCTGCTTTGTGGAATTGCCAGATCCCATTCTTGGGTCGTGCTCGCTTACAGTCTGTCACCCTCACTCTGTAAGTTGTTTTATTTTTGTCAGGTTGGCATTTCACACCCCAGAGATGCTTAGTGTGTCATGTGCAGAATTTGAAACATCAGATTACTCAGTCTTTTGAGACCATGTATAAAATGTACAGAGAAGTCAATGGTGGTGTCACTCCCCAAAGAACCCTCTAGTTTGCTCTTGTTCTATTTGAGAAATAACTTGTTCAGCATGAACTTTGTGCTGTAAGTTAGTCTTGTATTCCTGGGGAAACACTTTCCCCGATACATGTTATTTATTAAAATCAGTTTGGGGTTAGGAGAGGAAAGGGGAACCAATAAGTGTTCTTTGCTTCCTTGTTCAGTGATTTAAAGAGCCTGGCTTCACATTCCAATGCTGGTTCTTAAAAATTGGCCACTTTGTCCTCTCTTAGTTCTGGTTCCTCAAATGGACCAAATTTGTACCCCCTTCACTGGTTGTTGTTGAGATGAGTTTGGGGCCACAAACTAATCTGTACTCCGCGCGTTCCACGGGGTCCTTTCTGACTCCTGGTAAGGCTTTAGGATACACTAGAATTGCTCATTATAGTTTCCGGCACTAAACCTTTCCAGGAGCAGAGAACTGAGCGACTCTCACCTCCTGGGCGACTGAAACCACCAACCTTGTGATTAGCACCCTAACATGTAACGCCGCCACAGCTTCCCTGCCATTTTATGAGGACTCAGAAAGTATCACTTATTTTGTTATTCTCACCACCATATCCATTGGCTCCTCTTTGACCAAGAGTATCACAGCAAAAGCCAAATTAAAATTCTCATATTTTACCGGAAATTCTTATTGGCTTCTTAGACTGCTCCAGTTGTATTTTCTTGCTTCCACTACTTTGGAAAAATCAGTTCTCTAGTGTTCTTTCTGGCAACTCTCCTGTATTCCTTGATGCTCTTTTCATTTGGTACTTCAAAACCGGTGTCAGGCTCCCTGGGTGACATCAATGGCTAAGTGCTTGACTATTAACAAGGTTAGTGGTTCAAACCCATCCATAGGCACCTTGGGAGACAGGTCTGGCAAGGTGCTTCTGAAAGACCACAGGCTCGAAAGCTTTTTGCAACAGATGTACTCTGCATCCTTGAGAGTGCCATGCGCCAGAACCCACCCAACATGAACTCACAACAACAAAATGGTTAATTATACGGTCAATTATTAATAATATGGTTAATTATTTCTTCCTCCAAGTTTTCTCTTTCTTCGTACCATACTTTCTTTTGATTGCCTTCCGAACTTTTTTGTTTTTGTTTTTGTTTTTTTTTTTGCATCACTGCCATCCTCTGGTGGTGGGAGTAGGAGGCCCAGCCTTTGCTCCTGTGGAGCTGCTGCTGGAATTGAACCTCCATGACAGTGGGCCGCAGTCCCGTGCACAGCCCCTCTTCCTAACTTTTTGATTGCTGATTTAATTTCATCAGCCTGCCCTTTCGGATCCTGTTTTTGATAGTTTTTTTTCCCCTGACTCTGTTTAGAGAATGTACACCGAGCCCTGTGCCTCAAACCCAGTATGTTGTCATGGTATTTTTGACTTGAGCAGTATTCCCAAAATTTTTTTTTCTGAATGAGTTAGCACTAATAAAAATGGAGAGATTTCATATAATAATGAGTTTAATCTGGTTACCAAACAGAGTGCATTGGAAATGTCACTGTAGAAGATTAGTGGTTGAAACTTTGTCAGCTGATCCCTTCTCTGATGGACGTTGGGCCTAATCTGGTTTTCATCATTTTTGTATTTTACTGTTTGTTCATATTGAGGCCTATCTCAGATGTATTTTGTCAATGAGGATGACTCTCTTGAAGTGTGTTATATGTTTTTCAGTATATGGACACCAGAGTTGATGAACCAATAGGGGCAGCAAGTAGAATAAAAGTTTCTGGGGAGTTCATTGGTGGTGGTGGTGAGATAAAAGGTAGCTAAGGTCAAGGAGTTCAAGAAGGAAAAGAAACTGATTGTGGTAGCAATTGTACAATACTGATGGATATGATTGATCTATGGAACTATGATATCTTTATCATAGATAACATGGTTTTGAGAAAGAAACAAAATACATGGGGCAATCTGGCCACCCTGCGCTGACTGGTGAAAAGGTTGTCTTCTGTAAGTGGAATATGCACCCACCAAGCCTGCTTTACTTCTTTTTGTTCTCTTTCCCCACCTCCTTGGAAGCATTTGGGGTGTGACCATACTCCATTTTCTTCCTGAAAGATCTCATTTATGACAATAGTTTCTAGTACTATGTGCTTTTGAATTGAATGTACTTTTATCCTTGTCATATTTTCTCTGCGCGTTACTCAGTATGTTCCAAACTGAATGTATTATATATTTTATATTGTGTTTTCTGAGCCATCTAAGTAGGAACAGATGAATGAGAAGTTTATGAAAGAACCTGCATCCTCTAACTTGGATGACCTTTCCATCATAGTCCTCACAACCTTCTAATTCCCTCTACCAGTAGCTACCCTGTACCAGGGGATTCACAATGGCAGAACCCCAGCTTTCTGGCCCAATTTTTATTTAGATGACAACCTAGGTTGGTTTCATTCTAGTAATTATTAGCTTTCACTCTATCTCTGAAAGAAGCCTTTTATTCTTTAAACAATATTATTAAATGTCTAGAGGACAGCTCAGGTACTGCCATGTAGAGATTGGGGCTAGAGAAGTGAACAGAGAAGAACCTCTGATCCCATGGAATTGACACCCTGGCCCAGAAGGAAGTCAGCATCAAGAAGTACAGTCTCAGTGACATTACGGCAACCATGATGAATTCTTAGGTGAATGCTGAGTCACTTCTATAAATTTTCAGGTTATCATTTCATTTACTTGGGAACACCAAAAATAAGAGTAAGAATTTGGATAAATCAAATCACTATTTCATGATGTCATCCAAGATTTTACAGCAAAGATTTGCCCATACCTCAAAGATATAGTGTAATTTAGGTTATTTTTCATCCTATATGGAAACTTTAATATAGGAGAGGAAATTAAAAATTGCGTAGAACGTTTGTGAACCTTAATTACATGAAGCCTTTGGCTGGTGTCATCTGATGAGCTGATGAGTGTTCTAGGTAGTCATTGTTATTCCTTGATCACACCAACCAGGTTCTAGACTCAGGGGTTTTGGCATTCAAGTTCTTTGTACAGAAAAAGGGTCTTCAATATTCTTGCAAAGTTTTTCTTCTCTATTTCACCACATTATCTAAGATAGCATTCCTCCTTAGGGTTTTCTAGTCTCCTAGTCTACTTACATTCACGAAGCACTGATTGTTCCATGTGCTGTACTCCAGCTTTTCTACCAATTCCACGAGTTGCTTGGGCACATTTAGTAATTTTATGTGTACGCAGAACACTCTGCCATGTATATACAGCTATCTACAGATGCTCCTTTTTGTGCATTTATCCAGTTGTGCCTTCCTATGCACATATATATATCTACCTGTGTAGCAACACACAATTTTTGGTTGTTATTACTGCTATTATGAAGTTGTACGTGCCATTCTGTCGACTGAAGCTGTCCTGTTTTGTCAATTTTGTAGCGTCTTCAGTTACCTTGGTGAAGTTGGGCAGACCTCACTGATACTTAGTTTAGCCTTTCCTATCATCCAAAAAATGGGAGAAAGGTAGGACCTTTTACTCCTGTAAAGACTTACAGTCTCAGAAACTTAGAGGGACAGGTCTACCCTGACCTATAACTACGAGTCAGTATTGACTCGATGACAGAAAATTTTTTCATCATCATAAAAAATAACAAGGGCCTATTATCTGGAAGGTGATTTACCCTGTCATTTCCTTCCATACCAGTGATCATCAATGAATACTATTTTCTGTGTGTATTTTTATGAGGGGGACTTCCAAATGAGCTTGTAGCAACATTTAAAAAATTCCATTCTTTTAATTCCACGTTTTCCATGAGCTCACTGAAGTTCTCCAATAATCTTGACTTTTTATAATAGTGACTATGTAATATTTGTCCTTAGGTGATTGACTTGTTTCACTAAGCATAATGATTTGCAGATACCTCAGTATTCTTTATAGCAGCATGATAGTCTACTGTATGTGTGCACCACAATTTATTTATCTGTTCATCCACTTATGGGCATTTACGTTGAGATAGGTTTTGCTAAAGTGACTCTAGAAATTGGATTTTTAGATAAAGAACTGTGAGACAAATAATGATTAATATGAAATGGTATGGACTTTGAAAGAAATAAAATAAGTCTTGGGAGTAATAAGAAAAGGGGATGGGACAGGCAAGTCAGTGCTTAGTGTTTGAACATATTGTGCAAAAGATTAAGTATTCAGAGAAGCTTCATGTGAGTACAGAAGGTGCTGTGGCTCATGTCACAGTGTGAAAGAACAGACAGTCCTTGGACCTGGAGATCACAGTCTAACTTAGCTGGGGTACTGATTCGCTGAAGAGTCTGTGCAAGATAAATAGAATTGTTGGATTCCCATTTCAGTTTTTATCTTTGCCTCTTTATCACCTGTGTACTCATTGATAAGTTTTTGTTTTTCACACAACTAATACTTGTCCATTGTTTATAAAGTGAAAAGGTTGCTATAGGTAATTTTATTTCCCAAACAAGATAAAAAAGGTTTAATTTCTGACAATCACTGAAACTGAAGGGCTTTTCTGGATGGTCATGACTGGAAGGTGCAAGAGTGAGTTGAGGAACTGACACCAAGGGCTCAAACAAAATGTGAATGTTTAGAAAATAATGATGGCAACAAATGTACAAATATGCTTAAGACAATGGGTGCACGGATGGTTATAAGAGCTGTAAGAGCTCCCAGTAAAATAATCTTAAAAAAATAAGTTGAAATGGAGACCTTGTTTCCATTCCCAAAGTGACCACATCTAGAATGGTTTTCCTCAAAGATTGTAAAAATTCTTTTTAAGTCTGTTGTTTTGTCTTTTTTACTCAACTTTGGGATTTGGGGAAAATGTCTCCAACTAGAAAAGAGAAAAGATGGACTAGGCATTTTGGTAGTTACTTGATGTGATGTCAATTTGAGACTTATGAGTGAAGGGGTGGAGTTTGGCCTGTCAATCAGGTCACAGTTTGATGACCTCATTTAGAAGTGCCAAGGAGATAAATAGCTCATTGGATGTGGGACATAGGCTCACTCCCTGGAGACATTTCCATTGGCAAGACATATGGAGATAAATAGAGCCTTAGGAACCATGTGGAGACCTCTGCCAGAGCTGAGATGTTTATACTGCCACTGGATCCACAAGATTCTCCACTCACTGACCTCTGATCTTCCTGCATTCATTGTCATTGCATGTGTCTCAAAAATCTGAAGAGGACTTTATAGATTGGTATCAGACAAATGGACTAATATAGGACTTATAGACTTGATCTGGACTGGCCTGGCATGTTTTCTCAATATTCAATTGCTCTTGTATATAAAGCTTTTACTTATACACATATAAGTGTCTGTGAATTTACTTCTCTAGTCTATCCAGGCTAATGCAGGCATGGATACATTGAAATATAATGTTGATGAGACTGAATTTATGACCAAAAGATAATTGACTCAATAATAAAACTATTAATCACATTAGAATGCTCTGTATAGACTGAGAGAAAAATGTAGAATAGAACGCAAATAATGAAAGAGATCATGCTTACCAAGCCACTACAGAAAGGCTGAGGAACCCCCAAGATGATTGTTCTCAGTCACCTCTCATTTCTGCGTTACAATACTAAGCCATTTAAGACCCAAAAGTCAACATTTACCCAAGTACAAAGTTCAGAGGGTCAGGAAAGAAGGAAGAATGGAAATAAGAAGCACGGGGAAAAAGTGAGTTAAGTGACAGCACATCAAATGGATTGTATTTGCATGAGCTGGGAAAAATGTGTATGAATTGTTGAATATAATACTGGTATCTCCTTCACAAACCTTCACTTGAGTCACTATACAAAGTTGAAAGCATAGTAATAGGGGCTGAGTCCCGGTGGCGTAGTAGTTGTGCGCAAGACTGTGGCCCACTGGGATGGAGGTTCAATTCCAGCAGCGGCTCCACGGGAGCAAAGGCTGGGCCTCCTACTCCCACCACCAGAAGGCAGTGATGCCAAAAAAGACAACAACATAGTAATAATGCTATATACTTTTCCACTTGATCTTAGCCGAAAGGCTGAGAAGTGATAAAGCTATATATTTCTAAAATATATGTTTTCATTCCTTGCGTGCATTTAAAGAACGAAACTGAGACCCAATTTGAACAGATTCATCTGAGTATAGAGGAGCATCCACAAAGGT
The DNA here is from genome assembly GCA_004026705.1 of Nesogale talazaci. Taxonomy (NCBI): domain Eukaryota; kingdom Metazoa; phylum Chordata; class Mammalia; order Afrosoricida; family Tenrecidae; genus Nesogale; species Nesogale talazaci. The sequence continues at coordinate 74,761 of PVJH01009614.1, forward strand.
CATTGACCGAGGGGAAAATGCATGCAAGAGAAAATAAACATGAATAATGTGGAGACAGGTCACCCTAAAATCACAAGAGCCTTCTGGAATGGGGTCACTGTGATAGCTGTGAAACATTTTGAACTTTATCATGTGCAAAGAATTTGACTTTAGGAAATTTCAGGTGAGGGGTGGGTTGGGGGAGGGTCACAGAAGCCACGTAATAACCTGTTGTCTGCAGTTTCCAGAAAGAAGAGCATGCATTCAACCAGTCATCTCCAGAGTAGCCAAAAGTGAATTTCGTACCATGTGTCCTCATCTTCTCTTTTAAAGTGTCATTGTTACTCGTAGGCAATGAGCTATTTTTTTAAAAGAAATAAATCAGTGTCTGTATATATGCAGAATAATTGCTTAACTTATCTATATATACTTTATTTGTGCTTTCATTTTTTTCTTATTGTTTTTTTCCAGTTTTACTGGCACACAGTCAACATCACACTATTTCTTTTACCACATAAGAGGGAATACAAAAGCATAGAAGTTATTTATTTATTATCAGAATTCAAAGTCTGTGTATGAGGAAACTTTCTATTTCATTCATGAATACTCGACATAGATTGAGTGTTTGTTGTGCCTCATATGTTAAAGGTATACAAGGATGAATGAGAAATAGACTAATAATCTAATAAGAAGGCCAAGGGAAGTATGTGGTCGCTAAAATGAGAATTGTCATAATTGAATAAGATAAAAGCCTGGTGAGGGAGACAAGACAAAGAATTTATTCTTGTTGAGAGTCAGAGATGCTGAAGGCAAGATGTGGTGTTTCTGTTGGATATTGAATAATCTTTTCTGATGAAGTAGAATTGCAACCCAGCGTGAGCAGGAGTACAAAGGTAGAAATCTATGGGTCACATTCAGGCAATAGTAAGTATCTGGAAGAATCAGGAAGAGGCGAAGTCAAAAGCCAATGTAGAAAACTTGAGGCAGATTAAGGATTTGTCCAATTTAGAGAGGGAATCAAAGATAGAGAATGAAGATTCAGTACCATGTGAAGTGGAGGGGTGGAGGAGATCCTTTTACAAGCATCAAATTCATTACATTAGGCAAGGCCATCCTTTGAGAGAGAGGCACACAGAAGTTGTCATGAGATCATTTATATTCCAAGAACTTTACTTCAAAGGTATATGAATCCAGAAATTTGAAATACTTTGCCCAAGGTGACAGTTTGATACAGGAAAAACAGAGCCCAGGGACCTTGACTTCTACTCTACTGCTCTTTCCATTTCTTTATAAAAATCCCCAAAGGGCTATTTACTAAAAATAATTTCCTAAATTAAGTACTTCTCATCAAATAAATAACTGTGGTCTGTGAACAAGATAATGCAGGCTACAAAAGAAATCAGATAAACTCTTGCAAACATCCCTTTTTAGAGGGCAAAAATGAGATTTATTGCCTTTAGCTGAAAGAGCACAACGGAAGCACTGTATGCATCAAAAAAGACCATGACTGTGAGACTGTGAGGGCCCACGGTGTGGCCCTCTCTTCTTTATAGTTGCTCTCAGGTGCCATGGAGAGGTCTCCGGCTCTTTGACACCCTGGAACAACAAAATGAAACACTGCCCAGTCCTGTGTCAAGCTCATAAGCTCTTATGTTCAATCAAGTCCATTGTTGTAGCCACATATTAATCCATGTCATTGAGGGCCTTCCTCTTAATCAATGCCCCTCTGCTTTACTTTCTCCAGGGACTGATCTCTCAGGAAAACATGTCCAAAGTCTGTAAGATGAAGTCTCATGATCTTTGCCTCTAGGGGTATTCTGGCTGTGCTTTTTCCAAGACAGACTTTTTTGTTCTTTTTGCAGCAGCCCATGTACTTTCATGATTCTTCACCAGCACCACAGTTCCAATGCATCAGTTCTTCTCTTTGATCTTCTTTATTCAATATCCAACTTTCACATGCATATGAGGCTATTGGAAATACCATGGTTTGGGTCCTCAAAGTAATATCCTTGCTTTTCAACATTTAAAGACGTCTTGTGTAGCAGGTTTCTGTAATGCAGTATCTTGTTTGGGCTCTTGACCGCTCTTTCTATGCATTGACTGTGGATCCAAGCAAGATGAAATTCTCAACAACTTCAAGCTTCTTCATTCATCATGATATTACCAGTTGTAATATGATGGGGTTTGGTTTTTTTTTTTACATTGAGTTATAATCCCACTGAAGGCTGCAATTCTTGATCTCCATCAGCAAGGGCTTCCAGGCCTCCTCACTATAAGCAAACAAGGTTGTGCCATCTGTCTATCATAGGTCCTTTATACCCTTCCTCCAATCACATTGTCACAGTCCTCTTCTTGTAAAGCAGTTTCTCTGGTGATCTTATAATACAGATTGAATAAGTATGTCTAGAGGCTGCAACTCTTATACACACCTTTCCTGATTTTACACCACAAGATTTCCTTGTACAGTTTGCACAGTTGTTTCTTGAACCATGTGCAAGTTCCATATGAGTCCAATGGAGTGTTCTTGAATTCCCATTCTTTTCAAGACCACCCATAGTTTGTTACAAGCTATGTGGGTCTTCTTTATTAACAAACCCTTTTTGTGGACCTGGCCCCTTGTTTTCAGCATTACAACCAAGCAAAGGGACGCTGGGCCTCCCACTTTGTGAATTATTAGACTCTGAATGGATAGTTTCAACCAACATAATGATTTTATTTAGGTTCAACGAGTTTTCAGAACTGGAAATCAGATACTCAAAATGACCTCTAGCTATTCATGCCATTTAGTTATTGTGGTAGTTACATATTCTGGAGTCATTTTGGGACTTGCGAGGATTAAGAATGAAGGGGTGGAGTCTGGTCTGTCAATCAGATCATAGCCAATGAAACCTCTGTGTGGGCATGGCTTTTTCCTGAGAATTCTGGGAAATCTGTTTTTTCCTTCTTGGAGGCGGGAGATACGCTCTTCTACTAACAAGACTGTGTTAATCCGGGTAGACTAGAGGAACAAATTTCAAAGACACGCATATTGATATAAGGAAAGGCTTTATATACAAAAGGAATGGGACATGGAGAAAGCATCCCAGCCCAGTCGAGTCCAAAGTCATAAGTTCGATATTAACCCATATACCCAAAATTAGTCTATAAAGTCTTCTTCCGACTCACGAAGTCACAGGTCAGTGGGTGCAGAATCCCGGTCCTGGCAGGGCACTTTGCCTCCAGGGCTCAGGGTCCATCAACAACAGAAGCAACTCATCGCTGACAGAGGTCTCTATCTGGCCACCCCAGCTTCAGAGGTCTGGCTCCATCAGGGGAAAGCTGTGTGGTCTCTCCGCCGGCTCCTCCAGCTTCTCGAACACTGCCAGCTTGTCTTGTCCGTGATTAATCGTCTCTGAAACTAACT
>PVJH01009615.1:0-78030 GCA_004026705.1 Nesogale talazaci
TCTAGGCTCAGAATTCTTCTGGGATTTCCTGTTGACACCACATAATCACTTTCTACCACATGGGCTTTGTTGCTTTGCAGCTAGAAGGCCACTTGTTTACCTTCAAGCCTTTAAGACCGCAGACTCTATATATTTTGATAGCTGGACATCATCAGCTTTCTTTACCACATTTGCTTATGCATCCATTTTGTCTTTAGCAATTGTATCAGGTTTTGTATACATCACTGGTCTGTTGCACTCCCATCTTGGTTTGGCCCCAGGTGAGTGGGTCAGACTGACTGCTGTATCATCAAACTGTTTCATCAGAGCTGTCCTCTGTAGCACTGTCTTCAAGAAAGAGGATGTCATGTCTTGAGTTGAGACCAAGTCTGCAGTCATCTCTGGAAATGAGCTGCTACAAGCAGTCACATGGTCCTCATGAATTGGCACAACTGCTTTCCATTTCCTGAGGAAATATAAATAAGATGTTCCCTTTCAGTGACTTAGCACCCTGACCCCCCATTGCCACCTTTATTCTCCACCCACATCTCTGGGAGCCTTAAAGGGATATGAGAGGGGGGTGAGTGATGTCCTTCAGCACAAGTGCTCTGTGAATCTGGTGTTGATGATGATGTAATGACCATTGTCTCTGCTCTGGTCCTCAGACTGGGGATTATGTGTTGCGTGCCTTTGCCTGTGTGCCCATTCTGACGTTTTAACTTTCCTCAGAATGGACTCATGTTGTACGTGGCATTTTGTGCTTGACTAGCTTCACTCAATACAATATCCTCCAATTCTTTCCATGAAATGAATTGCTTCATAGTTTCATTGCTTTTTAGGCATGCACAATATTCCATTTTGTGTATGCACCAGTTTCTTTATCCATTCATCTATTAATAAAGAAACTATAGCATCTATAGGTGGCTTCCATTTTTCCCCCCTGGCAATTAAGAGCTGGGCAGTGGTGAACACTGGAGATCAGATGTCTGGTCATGGTCTCTTCCCTATTTCTGCTGGGTATATATGTCCAGTAATGAAATTGCTGGGTCATATGGTAATTTTATTTCCAACTGTTTTATGTAATGTTAGGTCACTTTCAGTGAATAAGAGTTTCTGTCTCTCCACACCCCCTCCAGCATTTGTAGCTTTCTGTCTTCTTGAATTGGGCTCCCATTTTGGTGTTAGGTGGTATCTCAGAGTTGTTTTGATTTAGATTTCCCAGGGCCTAATCATCAGGAATATTTTCACATTTTTTTTTTGCCATTTGGTTTCCTCCTTTGTGAATCTTCTGTTCAAGTCTTTTACCCATCCTCGATTAGCTACTAATAATTTCCTTGCTGTAAACTTGCAAAATTCTGTACACTTTAGCAATAAGCCTTTTTTTATGTCATTACTAAATATCCTTTCCTAGTCTCTGGGCTCTCTTATTGCTCTCATGATGAAGTCTTTCAATGTAGACAAATGTCTTATCTTTTGTAGGTCTCAATTGTCTATTTTATCTTTTCTGGGTGCGTGTCATTCATTTTTTCTGATAGCCCATGTATTCCCTGCACCAAGATTCTTAGCTTTGTCCCATTTTTTCTCATTGATGATCCTGATAGTTGTAGATTTTACATCTAGGTTCATGATCCACCTTGAATTTATCCTTGTGCATGGGGTGAGGTAAGGGTCTTATTTCATTTTTCTGCAGGCTGATACCCAGTTTTTCCAGCACCATTTGTTGAAAACAGCATCTGCTTTCCATTTGATATCTTTTGGATCTTTGTGAAAGAAGAGTTGTCTATACGGTACTGTTTGTATTTTTGGACTCTCTGTTCTTATCCATTGGTTCCAGTGCTTATCATTTGACCAGTACCATGCTATTTTGACAACTGTGGCAGTATAATAAGTTTAAAATTAGGTAGTGTGATAGGATTATTTTGCCAACCTGTGGGATTAATCAGGTCACAATTTGATTGGAGGGCAAAGAGATAAATGGCTCTGCAAGGCCTGCCCCCCCCCCCCACTTCCCCTCTGTGCTCTGTCTTGTTCTCTGGTGACTGGAGCATGGTGGAATGTCTCACTGCTTTAGCTAGTTCTCTGCTTTTACCTGTGAAGTACACTATCTGTGGGCTAGGTCAACCAAGGGATTGTGTTGCTAGAGATTGAGGTTCCTTCCATACCTGCTTCACCATGTTGCTTGTGAGTACATTGCTTGAGTTTGAAGCTGGTGGATCCTGTTGTCTTTCATTGCTTGCGTTCAATATCCCATTGTGCTGACCCACCCTGCTGCTTGATGCCTGTGGACAGAGTCTGCTTGCCTTGCCGAAGGGAGAAATCTGCTGTCTGTTTCCTTGACCTTGGACCTGTTAGCCTATACGAGTTGAAGGATTTCCAGAAAAGCAACTCTTCCACAGAAGTGAGTTGAACTGAACCCTCTATACTGCTGTGTGAACTAATTAGCTGTTATATTTCTTCTTACTGTATAAACCTAAACTCTCTCTCTATATATACATACAAGTATGTATGTGTATGTATGTATATGTATGTGTGTGTCACAGTATGCTCCAGTGATGGGACATCATGTCTTGAGCTGTTGTCAGCCCTACAGTACTCTCTGCCTTAGCAGGCCCGTGCAGGAACATTGTTCTCCAGGCTTTGTATGCTAATGTGGGGTCTAGGTCATCCCTCTCTCTTTTTCCTTCTTGTCTTGCTTCTGTGTGGGCATGGCATGCCAGAATTTCTCCAGAACTTATAGGTTTACTGTTGTACCCTGCAGCACATACTTCTAGGGAAGGGGTCAGTTTGGCTCTGATAGGGGCTGACCCTGCAGCCCACCCTTTTATGCATTGCCTCACAGGTTATGTTGCCCTCAAGGTTTCTTGTGCATGGTAGAGTCTGCATGCACAGTGGAGGCATGGGATTAATCAGGTGGGTGGGTTAGTGCCCCCTTTTCCCCACATGCCATTGTCTCCCTTCCCCCTCCCCCAATTTTCTATATCCACCTTCTTCCATTTCCTCTTCTTTGGGTTGGAATAATGTACATTCTTGGGTTGGGTTTGACTCCCCCCCCCAACTACCTGTACCTCAGCCAGTACAGTGTTAAATAGTGGCTTTTTAAAAATATCTACTGTGCTGATTATACTTATCTCAAGGGACTCATAATGTACTTGTCTTTTTGTGATAGGCTATATTTGCTTAGCATAATTTCCTCCAACTCTTCCCATGAAAAGATGCTTTTGAGTGTATGTGCTAGCATTTTGTAATCTACTCGTCTATCAATGGAAATTTAGTTTTTTTCCAATTCTTTGTGATCATGAGTTGCACTGCAATAAACATGGGAGTGCAGATTACTGGTCATGGTGTCTTTGTTACCTCTTCTGGATATATGTCCACTAGAGAGAGAGTTGGGTTATAAGGTAGCTCAATTTCCATGCCTTTAAATGTTGCCAGATTTTTTTCCCACAGAGATTGTAAGTACCTGCATGACTACCAGCAGTGAAAGGGGGCTCCACATACTTCCAATATTATTGCTCTCTGATTTTCTGATTTGGGTTATTCTCAAGAGTGTATCTCATGGTTGTTTTAATTTGCATTTCTCTGATGGCTAGTGATTGGGAGCATTTTCTCATATGTTTATTCACCATTCAGATCTCCGCCATAGTGAAACTTCTTTTCAGGTCTTTTGCTTAATTCCTTAGGGGGTTACCTGATTTCCTCTTTTTGCAGACTAGGGAGGTATTGTAGATTTTAGTAATAAGCCCTTTGTCTGTTGTCTCATTGGGAAAATCTTCTCCCAGTCTGTGGATTCTTCTGTTACTCTCTTGGTGAAGTCTTTCAAAGCACACAAGTATTTTATTATCTTTAGTATATCCCACTTGTCATTTTCAGGTTCACCTGTGTGTGTACCCTTCCCTGTTACAGTCAGCCAATGTATTCCCTGAGCTAAGATTCTTAGGTTTCTTCTGATTTCTTCATTGATGATCCTGATAGTATGGGGTTTTACTTCTAGGTCTGTGGTCCACCTTGATTTTGTTCTTGTACATGGGGTGAGAGAAGCATGTTGTATCATTTTTCTACAGGTAGATAGCCATTGTTTCCAGCACCACTTGTTAAAGAGGTCATTCACCTTCCACTTGGTGCTTTTGGGACCCTTGACAAAGATCAGTTGTCTATATGATGATTTTATTTCTGGGTTTTCTGTTCTTTTCCATTTGTCTGGGTATCTGTTATTATACCAGCATCACACTGTTTTGACCATGGTAGCTGCATTGTAGGTGTTAAAATTAGCTAAAGTGAGTCTTCTGACTTTGTCTATCTTCTTGTGGAGTTCAATGCTAATTTCTGGACTTCTTTCCTCCCCACAGAAGGTCAGTTTTCCCAATTCTTTGAAGAATGTTGTTGGTATTTGAATCAAGATAGCGTTAAACTTATATAGCAACTTGGGTAAGATGGACATCTTTACAATAATGAGTCTTCCAACATACAAGCATGGGATAGTCTTCCATTTGTGGAGGTTACTTTTGGTTTTCTTAGAGCCATGTAGCTTTTCCTTGTTTAAATATTTTGGGTTTTTGTTTTTGTTGTTGTTGTTGTTAAATATATCTCCTAGTTACTTCAATTTTTTTCTTGGCTTTATCTCCTCTTCCATGGTCTTGTCTGTTGTATATAGCAAACCAATAGACTGCTTTTTGTTGATCTTGTATCCCACCACTCTTCAATGTTCTTCCATGACTGCCAGTATTCCTGTTATAGAGCTTTTGGGATTTTTCAACGTATGGAATCATGTCATCTGAAAATAGTGATAGTTTCATTTTCTTCTCCCTCAGTTGGATACCGCTAATGTCCTTCTGCTCTCTTATAGTAGCTAAGATGGGGGGGGGGAGCTTAATCTCATGCTCTGGCAAATGTTCCCATTGGGAATTCAGATTCTAGTTTAACACCTCACAATTGCATGTCCTTGGATGAGTAATACTGGAAAGTATTGCAATCAATCACATCAATGATCAGAGACCCCTCTCCTGGTACCATAATGTGTTAGCCCAGGTTGACTAGAGAAACAAATTCATAGACACTCATTTGTGGATAAGAAAGAACTTTATATAAAAGAGCAATTTTATATAGGGAAAGCATTCCAATCCAGTCCAGATCAAGTCCATATGTCAATAATAGTCCATATTTCTGAGAACACTCTATAATTTCCTCCTCAGACTGATCCAACACGTGCAATGATGCCTAATTCAGGAAGAATAACCAACCAGTGGGTGGATAGTTTTGTGAATCCAGTGGTGATAGAAGAATCTCAGCACTGACGTGGGTCTTCATGTGGCTCCTCTAGCTCCAGGCCTCTGACTTCATCCATGTAGCTTCATGTGGCTTGTTAACAGGAATGTCCAGCAGAGACAGGGTGTATTCTGCCTCCGGGAGTTCCCAGAATCTTCAGGAGAAGGCTTTGCCACACGGAATCATCATTGGCTATGACCTGATTGACAAGCTAGATTATCCCTTCATTCAAGTAGATAGGAGACTATGTAACTGCCACAGGCAGTGCAAGCCAGCCCACGTTGTTCTTTTTTTGGTGGAGTTCTTTGGCAATTCTTGGCTGATTGCCTTTCCATATGAAGTTGGTAGTCAGTTTTTCCATTTCTTTGAAAAAATGATGCTGGAGTATGTATCAAGATCACATTGCACTTAATAGTGCCTTAGGCAGGATTGTCCTCTTTACAATAGTGAGTCTTCTGTTCCATGATTATGGGATATTCTTCCATTTGTGTAGGTCACTTTTGGCTTCTTGTAATAATGTTCTGTAGTTATCCTCATACAGATCTTCTGGTTTTGGTTAGGAATATTCTTAGATATTTATGCTTGTCTATTTGGAAAGGTACCACCTCCTTGATCTCTTTTTCTGCAATCCCATTAGTGGTGTATAACAATCCCATTGACTTCAATATCCTATATCCTGCCACTCTATCATATTCTTCTATCATTTCCAGCATTCCTATTGTGCATCTTTTGGGATTCTCAATATATAACATCATATCATCATGTCATCTGCAAATAGTGATAATTTCTCTTCATCTTTTAATGTATACCTTTGATATCCTTCCATTGCATTATATTATTAGTTGATGTTGGGATGATGTTGAATAGTAGTGGGGACAAGGGGCATCCTTGTTGGGTGCCCTTTATCAGTGGGAATGTTTTAATCTTCTCTCCACTAATTATAATGTTGGCTGTGGTTTTCCATATATAGTTTTTTTATATTGAGGTATTTCCTTCTTATCCTTCTTGGTGCCTTAATTATGAATGGGTATTCAATGTTATCAAATGAGCTTTCTGAGTCTGTGGACATAATTTTGCTCTTGTCCTTTTCTCTGTTAATATGACAGATAATATTGATGGCTTTTCAGATGTTGACTTATCCCTGCATCTCTGATATGAATCACACTTTGTCATAGTGAATTTCTTTTTTGTTGTTGTTATACTTTTGTATTCTTTTGCCCAGGATTTTGCTGAGAATTTTTGCATCTATGTGTAATAAAGATAAGAACCTCTAGTTTTCTATTTTTGTGACCTTCTTGCCCAGCTTTGGTGTATCATTGCTATACAAACTTTATAGGATGTGTTTGGTAGTTTACCATCCTTCTACATGTTCTCAAAGAGTTGTGTAGAATTAGTATCATCTCTTTGGATGTTTGGTAGAATTCTCCAGTGAGGCCATTTAGCCTGGGACTTTTCTTAGTTGGAAGTTCTTAGTTGGAACATATATTTGTTCTTTTTCTATGGCTCTGTTATAGTTCTTGACATCTATATGAGATAATTTGGAGAAGGATTGTTTTTTCCGGTATTTACCCCATGTTCTCCCAGTTGTTGAGTTCACTGGAGTACAATCCTGTGTAGTATTGTGTAATTTGCCTTTTAATTTCATTGGGTTCCATTGTAATTCTCCCAGTTTCATGCTTCATATGGGATATTGACATTTGCTCCTTCCTAAATTTTTTTAGGTTTGATAGGGGTTGTAGTTTCTGTTAATCCTTTTCAAAGACCCAGCATTTTTACTGAGTTGATTTTTCCCATTTTTTCCTCAACTCATTTCTCTCCACCCTGATTTTTATAATTTACTTTCTTTGCTTTTAGAAGGATTATTCTGTTGATTCTGTTCCACTTGTTGAAGGTTTTGTGATAGGGTATTAACTATAAGTCTCTCATCCTTCTTATGTGCATTTATAATTCTCAGGAGGTTTTGGTATGTTGGATTTTCATCGTCATTAATTTCTAGGAACTTCTTAATTTTGTTTTAATTTGGACTAATAACCAGCCTTTTTTGAGAAGTTAAGTTATTTAGGTCCATGTTTTTGCCTTTGTTGTTTAATTATTTCTTTTGTTGACTTCCATTTTTGTGGCAAAGTGGTCACAGTAATCTATGTAATCTCTATATTTTTGAATTTGCTCAAGCTTGACTTGTGGCCCAGCATGTGGTCTAGTGAAAAATACCATTTGCTCCTGAAAAAATGTGTCTTTTCTGCATTTGGGTGGAGAGCTTTGAATATATCTTCAGAATTGAGTGTTGAGTTTAATTCTATGGTTTCTTTGTTGAACTACTTTCCCGCAGATCAAAATTTCTTGGAGAGAGGTATAGTGAAGATCCTTCTTATGATCGCTGATCCTGTGAATTCTGTTTTCATTTTTTGAAGGATTTTGTTGACCAATTTCACAGGTCTCTTGATGGGCATGTATATGTTGATTATGCTCACAGGCTCTTGGTCACTGATCTCTTAAACATTTTGTAGTGTCCATGTTCATCTCTGGTTATGTCCTGCATCTTGAGATTGATTTATAAAAGATTAGAATTACACCTCTTCCTTTTATAGATTTCCATTTGCTTGATTAACTTTTTGCCTCATTTTACCCTCAACCTATTTTTCTCTGTGATCTTGAGGTGTGACTCTTATAGACAACGGATTGATGAATTTTGTTTCCCAATTCAGTCTTCTGTTTTTCCATTGATCTGTGAATTACTTACTGTCTTCTCATACTTCTTGTATGCCTCCTTCCATGATTGTGTGCCATGTAGGTTTGAGGGATTCATTTTTACTTTCTTTTCCCCATTGGATGAAAGAATTCTTGGGTGTTACTTCAGTGCGATGCCTTCAGCATAATGTTACACCATGAGGTGGTCTCATGTTTATGTTCTGTGGATGTTGGTCTTCTGTCCCCTAAGTGAGTTGGGAGGTGATTTTTGTAATACATGCTTTCGCATATTATTTGAATGTTTCCTTATTAGAGAAATTTTATTTCATCTTCCTTTTTGAGGGATACAGTTTGGAGGGATACAGTGTTGTCAGGCTGTAGTTATTCTTTATCAACATTTGGGAGATGCTACTTCATTCTCTTCTCTTTTTCATGGTTTCTGCTCACAAGTCTGAGCATATTTTTATCTGATTACCCATAAAGGTGACTGTTTTTTTTTCCCCTTTAGCTGTTCTTATTATTTTCTCCTCTTCCGCAAAGTTGCATAATTTGACTACCATATGCCTTGGTGTGTTCTTCTTGGGATTCAGTCTAGTTGATGTTCTCTCTGCTTCCTGGATGATTGCTGAAACATCCTTTATTGTATTGGGGATGTTTTCATCTAGGAGGTTCCTTGCCCTTTTAACTGTTTTTTTTTTCCATTTTTGTCTTGCTCTCGTATCCTGATTATTCAGCTATTGTTTCCTCTTCATAGGGATCACTGTTCTTGGTTTTACTTCAGCTTCTTTAATTATCGTGTTTGGGTCCCTTTCACATTTATTGTATTCTGCTTGGATATCTTTGAGGTTGATGATTTGTTTCTCTTCTTCTAATCTTTTTTTTGAAGTCTCTCACCATTTTTTACCTGTCTGCTGCATTATCCTTTGGCATCGTTTTGTGTATTTCCCTTTGGCATATGGACTCCGTCTTCTCTATTTTTCCCATTCTTTTTTGGGGGTATTGATTCTTTCACATCCTGTATGACTCTAAGCACATTCTGAAGATTTCTTTCTGTAGTGGCTCGAAGTCTGCTTCTTCTATATGTTGTTAGATTCAGGTCATCTTCAGACATTGAGCTTTGTTTCTTTTGCTTTCTTATAGTGGTTGCTGATATGGATTGCTGTTGGTGGCAGTCATGTACTTAAGTGTCAATTTCATGATTAAGAATGTAGGGGTGGGGTCTATCCTGTCAATCTGGAAATAGTCAATGAGACCTCTCTATGGGCATAGCTTTTTCTGTTTCATGATATTTCCCTTGTGGAGATGAAAGACCATCTCCCCACTTTTTGGGAGATGCTCAACTGACAAGAGCTGGAGGAGAAGCCATACAGCCTTAGCCTGATGGAACCAGACCTGCGAAGCTGGAAAAGCCACAGAGACCCCTGCCATCACTGAGATGCCGCCAATTGATTCTGCTGGTGGACCCTGATCCCTGGAAATGAGGAGCCATGAATGGACCCCTGCCAAAACCAGGATACTTTTACTGCCACTGGACACACAAGACTCTGCACCCACAGGACACACCGTCCTGCGTCATTGAACATGCTTCGTGAATTGGAAGGAGACTTTATAGAATGGTTTCAGACATATTGGCTAACATCAGACTTATGGACTTGGACTGGATTGGGTTGGGATGCTTTCTCAGTGTTCTGTTCCTCTTGTATATAAACCTTTCTCTTATATCCATATGTGTGTTTATGAATTTGTTTCTCTAGTCTACCCAGACTAATGCACTGTCTGCTTGCCATTTAGGTGGAGTTGGATGGGGTACATTGCATGCAGTGTGTATGGTAGTGGGAACAGGGCTGGCAAGGTCTGTGCATGACATGAGCGGGGCTGTGTGACCTAGGCCATGAGCAGTGAATCACACAGATGTCACAAGTGGGAGAGGTGGGGTGGGGTGGACCTCAGTTGCATGTTGCTGGCTATACCGACTGCGTGAAATATAAGGGTGCTACAACAAAGTGTGGTGAAGAAAGCAGATGATGACCAGCTGTCAATCAGAAGAGTGTCTGGGGTCTTAAAGACTTGTGTTCCAACAAGCAACCATTGATGCAAGGAATAAACTAAATCCACACAGAAGAAGCACACCAGTTTGGGTGATCTAAAATTTGAATATGGCTAAGAGAAAATATTAGAGCAAAAAGTATGAACACCCAATTTGAAGAAGGCCATGGAGGTCAGTTGTAGCCCAGAACCCATCTACAGAATGTTTTGTCAGAACAAACAGCTGGCAAATCTGCTCTAGCCACCGGCGGGTGTCTCAAGCAGACATTAGCAGGCAGAGACCATTGTAAACTTCATTATTCTGAATCATACTTGATCCAATTGGTCCCCCTATAGATGTGACCTGAATTTGTACTGGGTGCAAGTATCTCTTAGTTGTTCCATGACAGAATTTTCTTCCTGTCATTTTGAATAGGAATGAGGGTCTTCTTGCATTATTTATATTTTTGTCTTTATCTTAACATGATCTTATCCTTACCATGTTAGTGCAATTTGTGTGTTGTTTTCTGTTGGATTTCCCAGTTGTGAAGCACAGGAGGAGTGGATGTATAGTGATAGTAATTGATACAAGGTTTTATAGGGAATACATGGGTGGGAGATGGGTGACAGAGAGGGAAGAGGCATTTTGGGGGATGGGAGGAGCACTAAAACTGATTGTGATGACACAGTGCAGTTCAAAGCTAATTTAACCATGGGGTGGGGGTAGGGGTAGGGTCTAAGATATATGTGGAAGGGATTGAACAGCTTCTCTTTTGATATGATTGAACAATTGAACTCTATGATATGTAAATTATATTTATAATATAAAATGGTTGGAAAAAACATGACATTTTAAACATTTTTGATGTACCTTACTTTTAGTCATTGTGCTAATTTTTTATTATCAATACATTTTTACCTAATCCAGCTGTTGGTGTTATTATAAAATACATTAATAATTTTGATAGATAAAATGTTTCATTTTTTCCTCTATTACTAATTGTATTAGTACAGTGGTAGACATATAGATCAATGGAACAGATGTACAGAAATAAACTCTTCCACCTATGGACAGCTATTTTTGACAAAGATTCAAAACTTATTAATTAGGGAAGAGAAAATTTCTTTAAAAATGGTGCTGGCAAATTGGATATCCATTTGAAAGAAAAAGAAACAAGCTATACATCCCACCATTCACAATAACTAGGTCAGGATGAACTGCAAATCTAAATGCAAAGCATAAAACTATAAAGGTATTTGAAGGAAGATATAGAGGCGAACTTCGATTCTGGTGGAACCCCTTCAATTCTGGAACTGAACTCATCTCAGTGGCTCAACTTTCATTCAAACAATAGACATGCCAACAAGGTAGACAGTAATCCTAGGTACTATGTACTTCTTGGAACAATGAACCACTTGATATTAAAGGAGCAATATTTGCCTAGGAATTTAGCTCAGATGGCAGGAAGTGCTATTAAAGAAGGAAGAATAGAAAGGTGAAACAGGAAAGATGTGTTAGTCTGGGTAGACTGGAGAAACAAATTCACATACACTCATATGTGGATGAGAGAGAGGTTTATATACAAGAACAATTGAATATTGAGAAAATTCCATCCCAGTCCAGATCAAATCCATAGGTCCAGTATTAGCCTATATATCTAATTCCAATCCATAAAGTTCTCTGCAGACTCATGAAACACAGGCAATGATGTCAAATATAGGACAATCACAGGCCAGTGGGTGCAAAATCCTGTGGATCCAGTGGTATTACAAGCATCTCAGTGCTGGCAGGGTTCCCTTCATGACTTCTCCAGCTGCAGAGGTCCGGTTGCACATCAGGGTAAGTTCATGTGGCAGCTCCCAGGGAATAGTGCCATGTGTCTTCTCAGTAGAGCATCTCTCAGAGAGTGAAGAGAGAGAAAGAGAAACAGATAGAGAGACAGAGAAGGTATAGCCTGTGTCCAAAGAAGAAAATACAGGAGTATCCAGAATTCTTAGGACAGGGACATGCCCAAACAGTGGTTTCATTGATTACATCTTGATTGACAGGCCAAACGGCACCCCTTCACTTGTAATCCTCTCAAACTGACACCAGATTATGTAAATACTAAAGAGGATATGAAGAGAGTGATGTTATATCTTTAGAGTTGCAAACAATGTCACAAGACAAAATGCATATGAATTGTTGAAAGGAAAACCATTATGTTCTATAAATCTTAAATGAAATCACAAGAAGTTAAAAAAGTGTGGGAGCTATGATGTGGAGAAGCATTTTTATTAATATCAGATATCAGAAAAGTATTTAATATGCAAGAAATCTGTAATCTTCTTTATAGAATTTGAGCATTAATAATATTTTTGTGTTTTGTGTATGATAACTGCTTTTCTTAGATTTAAAAAAGTATAAAGAGACATTGGAGGTTCAGTTCCACACCATTGCAATAAAGCAAATACTGCAATAAACAGTACTACACATTTTATTTGGTTTCCCTGTACATACAAAAATTATGTCTACAATACACTGTAGTTTATTAAGTGTGCAATAACATTATGGAAACATTCAGAATATTTATCGATTTACTTAAATGTGAAACAGAGACACGAAGTGATTGCATGTTGTTAGAAAAATGATGCCAATAGGCTAGTTAGATGAAGTATTGACACAAACTTTCCATTTGTAAAAAAAGTATTTTTTTGAAGTATAATAAAGTGAAATGCAATAGAATGAGATATGTTTTTATATATATCTTCAAATTGATTTCTATGATCATGTATACTATTGTTATGTACTTTGCTCTTCTTACAAAATCATGAGATGGGATTGTTTAAAAAGTGATCTGATTGGCCTTATTGTCCAGGATTTTATATAGGTCATGGTCAATTTTTAAATGACAAATACTGATGGAATGGAAGCTTCTCTTTTGCCACCCGCTTCTATTGTTTTTGCTTCATCTTTCACAGCCTGGTCTAGACAAACCAGACTATTGTTGCCTCATCCTGTTTCTTTCAACTTCTGTCAGGTTGAGTTAGGGAAGCATAAAGACAAAAAGCATAGGAAAATACTAAAATTACTTATTCTTTGCACAAACGGGCTAAGCAAGAAGTCACGCAAAAGAACAGTCCTAGATTTCTTGTGTGATTGTGGGCGGTTGGACTCTTTTGTCTTCTCCTTTTACATTTAGACTTTCCTAACTAGGGAGCCCTGAAGGCATTAAAGATTATGGGTTGGGCTACAAACCAGGAGGTTATCAGGGTGAACCCACCAAGTGCTATGCTGGAGAAAGATGAGGCCTTCTGTTTCCATAAAGATATACAGCCTGGGATGCTGACCTCCAGAGTCACTATGAAGCAGAATTGACTCAAAGGCTGTGAGTTCAGGTTTAGAGTTATTTCACTTTAGTATTGATTGGCATTAATACATACATTAAATCTCTCCACAGTTTTCATCACATCCGGCAGGATTGTACATTTGCTACCACAATCGGTTTCCAAACACTCTTTTTCTTTTTGAACCCCTTGACATCCTCATCCCTTCTCCCTGCCCCCACCTCTGTTACCCCCTCCCACCCAAACCCTTATTCCACTTGCTGACTCTATAGCATCATCGGTCCTGGTTTTTGAGTTTTTGTTTCAGAGATGTCTTAGAAAATTAAGAGAAGAAATACGTAGGAATCTAGTTATAGAAAAGGTTTCAGGCTTTAAGACAGATTTATGTTCTTTGAGGCTCACATGTAGGCTCTTTCCTTGTTTTTGGTAGAGGAAAACCAAAAACCAAATTCAATGTCATCGAGTCAATTGGGAACCACAGAGACCGTCGAGGACAGTTCCACCCTGTGGTTCTCTGAGATGGTAACTCTTTACAAGAATAGATAACCTCAACTTTCTCCATTGGAGCATCTGGTGGTCTCAAACTGTTACCCTAGCAGCTAGTGGTGCAACACTTAACCACGACACCCCGAGGGCTCCTTTCTAGAGGGTATGAATTCTGATACATGTGATGCACGCTTGGCTAATCAATGCATGCTGAAGACTGGAGCACAAAGAGAAAAATGTTAGTCATGAGTTGGCACTTGGTGATGAACTTCTCCACGAATGTCCTTTTCAAAGCATTTCAAGATAAGTTGTGGCAGCAGGGTGCTTCATTCCAGGGAACATCAGTATGCAAGCCCTTCCTGTGACATGCTCTTGATTTCTGACAAGTTAGTCTTCAGTAAACCTTTAGGAAATTATAAGTCTAATTTTATGTGAGCAAGTGAAAACTATGGGAGGATAGTGTTTGAATTGGGGATTTTTTGTTCCCATATTTAATATTTTGGGCTTACATGTCTTTGTCTAAAGTAGTAGGTGTTGAGGGTAGGAGCAATCTCATTGTGCAGCTTGCTTCTTCCTTTGGGCTTGCACATGTAAGGAAAGCCCCAGAGAGATTTGCGGAGGAAGTGAGAGGTGATGAAAATGCAGAGAGGAGGAGGGGGAGGAGATGCAGCAATTCAGAGAAAGGGGGATGTGGCCTGTGCTGAATGTACCTTGTGATTTCAGAAAAGAAAAACATGGACTGCTTCTTTTATTTAACGCTCACTTTGCTTTGGCTATGTGCATTTTGTTTAGAGGAGACATTAGTGAGAATCACAGGTGGCTTAGTCAAAGGATAACAAATAAGTGTACATTTAGAGGAGAATACTTTTTCTTGGTTTTTACTTTTGAGGTGGATGGGGAAGCCATGACAAACATCTCAAGGGAGGGAAACATGCAATATATTGATAAGATTGAGAGAAGGGTGAAAAGAACTGTAGAAGATTATCTATTGTAAACTCAAAGGGAAATCACGTGGGGAGCACTGACTCCCTTCACCTAGCTAGAGGGCTGGCATAATGGGTTTTGTGCTGGGCTGCTAATTTCAAGGTTAGCAATTTGAAAACACCAGCCCCTTCATGAGAGGACAGTGTGCCTTTCTACTCCTGTAATGATTTACAGTTCAGAAACCCACTGAGGCAGCTCTATTCTTGATATAAATTGGAATTGACTCAAGGGCAGTGAGCTTTTGAGAGTGGGGTTTGGGCACTGATTTCATTCAACAGCTCCCTACCATGTGGGCAGAATTGAGAAGTCCTGATGTATTGGCATTTACTTTCTGTTTATACTTAATAAAATGTAGATGTGGGAAGAAAAGTGACACTTGATTTCTATTTCTTGGCTAATCAATGCATAACTAAAGTCAAGGAACAAAGAGGAGAATGTCAGCCATAAATTAACACCTGAAGAGGGACCTTTTCATAAGTATTATGTGCTTACAGTAATTTTTTTAAAAGATAATTTTGTTGGGGGCTTTTACATCTCTTGTTCCAAGTCCATACATTAATTGTATCAGACATATTTGTTCACATATTGCCATCATTCTTTTCTAGACATTTGCTTTCTATTGAGTTCTTGGGATCAATCCCTCTTTTGGTTCTCCTCCCTCTCCACTCTCATGGCCCTGTGATATAGATTGTTTTTATTTTCATATCTCCCACTGATCACTGTCTCCCTTCCCCTCTGGTTTCTGTTGCTCTTTCCCCTGGAAGGGTGTGTGTGGTTATGTGCCATTCATTGCAAATGGTACCCTCTTCTTACCCTCTATCCCCTTCCCCTCTTGGTATCATTATTCCCATTCCTTTTCCTGGGTTCCGTGTGTCATGAGCTTTTTCTCTTTTCTATACCTATGTATATGTTCTGGTTCAGTCCAGAGTGCGAATCAGCACTGGGGTCGTGGTAGTGGGGGATGAAGAAGCCTCAAGGAACCAGAGGTATATTGCATGACCCATCAGGGTTCTTCTGCATCTTGATTGACTAATCCCTTCCCTACAACCCCTCTGTGGGAGGATGTTCTACTGTCTACAGATGGGCACTGGGCTCTCTGCTCCAACCCAACTCATTCTCACCAATGCATGTTTGTTTGTTGTTTGCTATGAATCTTCTGAAGCCTGTTACATAGTTCCAAAGATTTCTCTTGACCACACCAGCTGATGTGCTTCTACCATGTGGGTTTGTTGCTTCACTGTTGGATAGCTACTTGTTTAACTTCAAGGCTTTAAGACTCCAGATGCTATATTTTTTGATAGCTGGGCACCATTCATTGTTTTTATCACATTTGTTTATTTACCCATTTTGTCTTCAGTGATCATGTGAAGGAGGGTGGTGGTGAGCATCACAAATTGTCCTTTTGTTAGAGCCAATTGTTCTTGTCTTGAGGACGGGTATAGACTGAGGGCCTAGGTCCATCTACAACAGTGTATTGCCTTATAAATATATGTACATAGGCCAATACCTCTTTTTTTATGGATAAATGTACCATATACATTCAAGTATAAGCTGACCTGAATATCAGTTGAGGCATGTAATTTTGCCACAAAAACTGCATTAAAATGAGCTGAAAAAACTTGGTTTATCCATAAGAATACACGGAATCTACATAAGTACTCACCTCTATTAATACCTTTATCTATAGTTTCATTTCCTAGAGCTTTATTCTGTTTCCTTTTGTGTTATCCTTCCCCACCATCACATTCTCCCTTCTTCTACTTCCTAGAATTTCCACTCAGCTAGATTGGTGCTGCTGTAATACCCAAAAGAACTCTACAACCTCTTAGATGTTGGTTTTACTTCCTTAGTTGTTCCCCTGCTTATGGAGTCCCCCAAGACCCTTTGGGGCTAAGGGCCCCATTGCTTTCTTCCTGAGCTTGCTACCCATGTGTGTCTTATTTGGGGGAGCATCACTGCTCTCTGGTAGAAGTGGGAGGCCCTTTCTTGCGTCTGGAGAGCTGCTGCTGGATTTGAAGCACTAAGCCAGTGGGCCACAGTCCTGCACCCACCAGGCCTCAGTCCATGAGTGTCTTATATAAGTAGGCAAACCAGCAATGTCCTATTCCAAAGAAAAGGTTGAAAAAAAGGGAGAGAACAACAATAACAACAACAAACATAAATAGCTCCAGGTCTGTCTACTGGAGATTTACGAATCTCTGATCCTGGGGGAGAATTCTTATCTATAAATGGCTTCTTTTCTGATGTCAGCATGCATGAATGATTTGGAACTTCTTTTCCACATGAATTTAAATGATAATATATAGACTATGGGGGTGGATTATACAGAATCCAATAATAGCTAGAGGTCCATGATCTTACATTCGTACAAGCTGCTGACTATAGTGGTGTTATATACTCATATTGTGGAGGAGGGAGTTGATATATATTTAGTGCCTGCTATGATGTCTTTTTAATCTCTCAAAAAACTTTTTATACAGTCACATGGATCTTACCAGAATCTATGTGACATTATTCTGGCTATCAAGTCGATATTGAACAAACATTCTTTTAAATGTTTGGATCTAAATTCCCAAATCAATTATAAATACATATTTTTGCATGAAAAAAGTTGACTACATGCTAAAAGAAGTCATTGAGAAGTCAATGACCCTTTGAGTCCATCCCTCATAGACTAAGAATGTCTGAGGGCAGGAAGTCACGTTATAAGAATAGCTACAAAATCCAGGACAATTCCAAAGGACTTCAGGGCCATCTGACACTTATCTTGTATAAATGAGTATCAGAGTGAATCTAATTTTGACTCTCTGCAATAATGACAAAAATAGTTCCTGTTGCGTTGACTCTCAAAGTGACCGTACATGTATCAGAGTAGAAAATCTACCCCATGGCTTTTTTTTTGTGTGTGTGTTTGAATTTTATTTATTTTGATGTGGTTGAAAATATCAATTCAACAGTTTCTACATGTGTAATTAAATGACATTGATTATATTCTTCAAGTTGTGCAGCTCTTCTACTTTTCTCCCCTGAGGTGTTCCTACCCTATTAAAATAAACTCACTGCTTCCTATTGAATCTTTTAAGTTGCTGTTATCAATTTGATCCCACACAGATAGTTCTTAAGTGACAGCACACTCAAGACAGATTTCTTCTTCTTTTTTTTTACTAATTGGCCCATTTTTTGATTTTAAGAAGACTTCAGAAGATATTTTTAGCTTAAATATTAAAGGTTATGTCAGGACAATAGTTTCAAGGTCTCAGTCATCCTCCACAGGTCCAGAAAGTCTGGAAAACCAATTACACTCAGGCTACAGTAGAATGCCTCTGTGGGTTTCTGAGACAAACTCTTTATGGGAGTAGAAAAACTCATCTTTCTCTGATGGAGTGGTTGGGGACTTTCAACTGTTGACCTTATTGCTAGCAGCCCAGCTCAACCCACTCTGTCAACAAAGCTCTTCCAGGAACGCTAGAGACTATGAGAATTTGTAATTATGTTCTACATCTCTCCCTTTTGTTCAAGATTCATCAATGAAACGTCTCATCAAACAGTTCAGTAATAGTCACCCAGCACTATGGCCGAGGAGGCATTTATTCATGGAAGCAATTAGTCACATTTTCCATATCCTTCTGCTACCTCTAGCTCTCCATCCTCCTTTGTTATTATAGGAGATGAGAGACCATTGTGCTCTCTGTGGTTGCTAGGAAAATTTCGAAGGGCATTGTACTACTCAATGGATTAGAAGGTAGAATAGAAGTGCTAAGCACAATATTAGGCCACTTAACTGGGCTGTCCCATAAAACCATAATCGTAAACCTCCAAACTGAAGAACCCACTCTTACAAGGTGCTTGGTTTTACATAAGCAACCTCAGTAGCTACATATTATCCCTTCAGTGTTGTTGTTGATATACATATCACAACTTTTGTCAATTCAAATACATGAATTATCTGTATTTTTCTTAATTCATTGCCCAGATTTCACATACAAAATGAAGCAATAAAAAATATCATGACTTGGATGACCCCTGACAAGAACAACAACAATTACAAGGTCTTATGCAGCAAATTTTCCCAGTGCAATATGTTATTTTATTATTTAACTTTACTTTCCATGAGAAATGATTGTGGATCCAAGTGAAACAACTTTAATCTTTTCTCCATTTATCAAGATGTTGTTTACTGGTTATTTGT
This sequence comes from Nesogale talazaci, assembly GCA_004026705.1. Classification (NCBI taxonomy): domain Eukaryota; kingdom Metazoa; phylum Chordata; class Mammalia; order Afrosoricida; family Tenrecidae; genus Nesogale; species Nesogale talazaci. Next base: position 18,941 of record PVJH01009615.1, read on the forward strand.
GAGGAGTTTTGTCTATTTATAGTTATTTATATCCACACTGAAGGCTGTACTCTTTGATCCTCGTCAGTGAATGATCATACCTCTGTGCTTTCAGCATGCAAGGTGGTTTTGCCATCTGTATATTAGAAGTTGTTAACGCGTCTTCCAAGAAGCAGGTGTTCACACAGACAAAGTGATGCTGAATAATGTAAAAAAAAGAAATCATGTACTGTCAGGTTATATTATTTCACCATACTTACTGTTTGTACACTGAGTCTGGGAATCCTGGTGTCCTAGCGTCTATGAGTTGGGCCAGGATCCACAAGGTCTGCAGTTTGAAACCAGTAGGTGCTTCACAGGAGGAAAGCGTGACTTTCTACTCTTGTAAAGAATGACAGTTTTGGAAACCCATAGTGGAAACTCTCTTCTTTCCTACATGGTTCCAGGATTCAGAAATGACTCAATGGCAGTGAGTAGACTGAGCCAGTTTATCTGAGAAGCTGGACTATCTAAAGAAGCGTGCAACCTCAGGATGGGACGAAGGCTCATGGTCATTCAACTGGACAAAGGTACGGTTTTTGAGTTGCATCTCCTCATGTCCTTTTTGGCCATTGGAAAAGCCCGCCTTCTCTCTTTAAAGATAAAAATCTTGTTTATTTTATTTCTTTTAACAGTTTTCTTGCATAATTCACATACACAATTGTACAATTCCATCACAATAAGAAGAGTTGTACAATCGTCACCCCAATCAATATTGGGAAATTTTCTTTGTTCTTTTACTGATCGTTATTAGCTTGCCACATCTCCCCAGCTTCTCCTATGATACCCCCAAGGAACCATTAATCCAGTTATTGTCTCAATGGATTTACATATCCTGGAGTTCACATACAGGAAAACATTTAAAAAGTCAACATAAAAGCTAACAATAGCAAAGCAAAAGAGGTTAAAAAACCTCCACTGAAAAGAGAAAATATTGAAAACTAGAACAAATTTAAAGTCAACCAAAAGGGAGATCAAGTGATGATGTGTTACAATTTGACCTAACTGCGTCGCAGTAATCCACTGTCTTGGGCATTCTCATGAAGGCAAGGCTTGAATAGCCTCCTTTGAAATGTTTTTCCAAGTCTTTTCCCCCTACTTTGTGAATACGTATGTTTATAATAGCTATTAGATTCTTGTTGGGTATATGATTTTCAAAGGTATTCTCTCAATTGGTAGCTTATCCTTTTACTTTACTGATAAAGTTTTTCGATATTTATGAGGTTCTATTTAGTTTTCTCTTTGTGCTTTTATTATTTTCTTAGCTAATCCATTGTTGAATGCCAGACCTGATAGAGTTACCCCTGCTTATTGTCTGCTGGGGTTCACTGTCTGACTTTTCTGAAGTAGATCACCAGGTCTTTCTTCTGAGACACCGTGAGCTGACTCAAATTTCCAACCCTTACAGGTATCAGCTGAGCATGTGAATGGTTTACGCCTGCAATGACAACAATGGCAAATCATTGTATACTTGCTATGTGCTTGTACTTTATTAAATATTAAATACTTTATCTCCTTTAATTCTACAAAATAACCTTTGAGGTACACGCTCTATGATACGTATGGACAAAAGGAGTGCCAGAAGCTCAGCAAGAAGTTTACCACAAGTCATATATTGATAATGCCAAGACTCAAATCCATCAGTCTGATTACAAAGCTTGAGTTTTATTAACTGAGGAGCTCCCTGCATTCTAAGGAAAAATTATAGTTTTCTGACAACCTCACAACAGAGCTAACTCTCTCTCCTGTAAGTCAAAGTTTGTACTAGTGAAACTTTAAGAATCCTTTTAATTGTATGGTCAAAGTTGTACCAGAAGTGGACTTTGGTAGATCAAGTGGATAGGGCAGCATCAGATTGTGTGGTAAGAACAAGTTTGGGAATCTGGAGGTTTGAATTCAATTCCCAGTACTATAATCTCTTAGAAATCTAGCATTGACTAACTTAATGTCTTCTCCAGGTTTTCTCAACTCCTGCATCATCCCTTGCTGTTAGTGATAATGCATATTACAGACTTTCCATTTGGTAAATAATGCTTGTTATTTAGCATGGTCTTTAATGTGAGACCCGTGACAACCATCATTGATTTAATAACATTGATTAAGATGGAAAACATTTGAATTTTAATTAGGCTTTTTGTCAAACTGAGCCACAAATAAAATTTAACTAGATTTCATATCTGTGAATAAGTCTGAATGGTTGTCTTCATTAGTTACTTGAAAACGGCCCATACTTTTATGTGGGAAAAAGTATATGTATTATTATGTGCTAAATTTATACCATCTCATCTAAGAAAGAAAGCCTATGAGATTGGATATTCCATGCCTTAAATGTAGTCTTTGAGTTGGGATGTTTGTTCATAAACACACACACATGATTCTAGCCATTTTAGGAAAAATAAAAAAATCTGATGTGTCCTTCGGTTGTTAGATGCAAGAGTGGTTGCAGTAGTGTATTGACAGGGAGCTGCCAGAGGTTCAGGACTGATTCAAACAGGTTGTGGAACCAGAGGTGTCATTGCTGAGGTCAGTTGGATCTTTGCTGAAAGCAGGGAATACCAGAATGGTGTCTATCGGTATTTTATTGACTATGTCAAGGCACCTGACCATGTGGATCATAAAAATAATTCTGTGGCTAACCTTGAGAAGAACGGGAATTTCAGAACTTGTACATGGATCAAGAGGCAGTTGTGTGTCCAGAACAAGGGACTGTTGAAGGGTTTAAGATCAGGCAAGGTGTGCCTCAGGTTTACATCCTCTCACTATACCGATGCAATGTATATGCTTAGCAAATCATCAGAGATGTTGGATTACATGAAGAAGAAGGTGGCATCAGTATTGGAGGAAGGCTTCTTAACAACCTGTGATAGGCAGATGACACAACTTTGCTTGCTGAAAGTGAGGAGAACTTGAAGCACTTGATGAGGAAGATCAAGGATTTTAGCCTCGAGTGTGGATTGCAGCTCAATGCAAAGACCCAGAATCCTCACAACTGGATTAGCAGGTAACCTCATAGTAAAAGGAGAAAAGATTGAAGCTAAGAATTTGTTTAGTTTGGGTTCACAATCAATGCTCATGGAAGCATCAGTCAAAGGATCAAAAGACACATCGCACTGGGTAAATCTGCTGCACCAAGACCTCGCTAAAGTATGGAAAAATGCAAATGTTACTTTATGAACTAAGGTGTACCTGACCCAAGCCATGGCATATTCAATAGCCTTATATGCAAGTGAAAGTTGGACATTGAATAAATAAGATGGAAGAAAAATGGATGCATTTGAACTGTGGTTCTGGCAAAGAATATTGAAAGTACCATGGACTTCCAAAAGAACAAACAGATCTGTTTTGGGGGAATTACAGCTAGAGAGCCTTGCAGAGGCAAGGTTGGTGAGACTTCATCTCACATATTTGAAGCTAGTAATGCTTGGTGTGGCAGTCATGTACTCCTGTGTCAATTTCATGATTAGGAGTCTAGGGGTGGAGTCCAGCCTGTCAATCTGGAGATAGCCAATGAGGCCCTCTTTGTGGACATGGCTTTCTCCTGAGAATTCTGGGAAGTCTCACAGTATTTCCCAATTGGAGAAGAGAGACTTGACTGAGTCTCCGAGAGATGAGCTACTGACAAGACGAGATGACAGCATGCTGATCGATCCTGATTCCTGGAGAATGGAGGAGCTGGAGGAGAGGTCACATGGACTTTCCCTGATGGAGCCAAACCTCTGGGGCTGGAGAAGCCATGTAGAGATTCCTGCCAGTGCTGAGATGTTTGGGAAGGTACAGGGAGACCCCTGCCAGCGCTGAGATGCTTCTACTGCATCTACTGCTGAGATGCTTCTACACAAGACTCTGCACCTACTGGCCTGTGATTGTCCTGGTGTCATTGCACATGCTTTATAAATTGGAAGAAGACTTTATAGACTGATATTGGACATATGGGCTAATATCAGACTTGTGACCTTGGACTAGACTGGGTTGGGATGCTTTCTCAATGTTCCATTCCTCTTGTATATAAACCTTTCCCCTATATCCATATGCGTGTTTATGAATTTGTTTCTCTAGTCTATCCAGACTAAAACACTTGGTAAAGTAGAGGGCATGGAAAAATAAGGGAAGACCCTCAATAAGGTAGATTGATACTGGGCTCATGGATAGGAAAAATTGCAAGGATGACACAGGACCAGGCAGTGTGTTTTGTTCTGTTGCATAAGGTTGATATGGATCAGAACTGACTTGATGACAAACATCAACAACAACAACATGTCTCTCCAGTTAGTTTCTAATCAGTTGATAATCTCTATAAAATCTCTATAAATAGATCAATGCCTATTATTTTATAGGTGTAAATGAGGAACTTCTTAATAACCCCAGGGAAAAGAGGTTGTTTAAAGAGCAATTGGTATAGTTTAAACCAGTATTTTTAGTTTACCATTTAAATTGTGTAAATTAATATTTTTTCTTACATAATACATGGCTATATAAAATAGGGGACTGTTTCTGGAAATTATGCCAAAGATGATACATTTTTTTTGTTTTTTTTTTGTTTGGGTACAGTGTACTTTATTGATGGTACATGACAGGATCGGGCTCACTAAGCCTCTCCCCTTCCTTCAGGGGGTCTGGATGGAATAGTGTCAGTGTGTTGGGGGATTGAGTTAGGGGCAAAGACTCCCCAGCAGTGGAGGGCCTCTCTTCCTCTAGTGCTGTTGCTGGGGGCTGGTGGTCCAGTAGGTCTTACTCCTTGGAGGCCATGTGGACCATGAGGTCCACCACTCTGTTGCTGTAGCCAAATTCATTGTCATACCAGGAAGTGAGCTTGACAAAGTTGTCATTGAGGGCAATGCCAGCCCTAGCATCAAAGGTGGAAGAGTGGGAGTCACTCTTGAAGTCACAGGAGATGACCTGGTTCTCAGTGTAGGCCAAGATGCTCTTCAGGGGACCATCGGCTTCCTGCTTCACCACCTTCTTGATGTCATCATACTTGGCAGGTTTCTCCAGGTGGCAGGTGAGATGCATGATGGACACATTGGGGGTGGGAACACAGAAGCCCATGCCAGTGAGTTTCCCATTCAGCTCTGGGATGACCTTGCCCACAACCTTGGCAGTGCCGGTAGATGCCAGGACGATGTTCTGGGCAGCCCCACGGCCATCACGCCAGAGTTTCCCAGAGGAGCCATCCATGGTCTTCTCGATGGCAGTGATGACATGGACTGTGGTCATGAGTCCTTCCATGATGCCAAAATTGTCATGATGACCTTGGCCAGGAGGGCTAAGCAGTTGGTGGTGCAGGAGGCATTGCTAACAACCTTGAGAGAGTTGTCATACTTTTCATGATTCACGCCCATCATGAACATGGGGGCATCCACAGAAGGGGCAGAGATGATCACCCTTTTGGCTCTGCCTTTCAGGTGAACCCCAGCCTTCTTCAGGGTGGTGAAGACACCAGTGGACTCCACCACATATTCAGCACCAGCCTCACCCCACTTGATGTGGGCGGAATCTCTGGAAGATGGAGATGGGTTTCCCATCGATGACCAGCTTGCCGTTCTCAGCCTTGACAGTGCCATTGAACTTGCCATGGGTGGAATCAGACTTGAACATGTAGACTATGTAGTTTAGATCAATGAAGGGGTCAACAGTCTCCACTTTGCTAGACTGGATAGAAGCCCTGCAGACCAGGCATCTAATACGGCTGTATCCGTTCACTCCGATCTTCACCATGGTGTCTCCGGGATGTGGTTGGGACTGCTCGAGAACGGGAAGAGGCGGCTGCCTGTCACATGAGGAGGAGCAGAGAGCCAGGTAATACATTTTTGATGAAGGATTATAGGATTAATTTTCTGTTGAGGATTCCTGACTCTTTGGAGAAAAATCAATTGAGAAGGTTTTAAATAAAAGAAAGCAAAACTAACTAAGGAACCAAACAACTAAAAACAAAAAAGGAAGCAAATTTATTATTTAAGAAAAGAGAAAGTATTCAATTCATATCTTTAGAAAAACATATTATTTAAAACTTTGCTTATGGTTAAGTAAATAGTTTCATTTCATATATGGGTAAAATAGAAAGACATCAGGTGAAGAGAAAAAATCACGAAGTAGAAGAGTCTGTGTTAGTCTGAGTAGACTAGAGAAACAAAATTCATAAACATGCATATGGATATAAGGGAAAGGTTTGTATACAAGAGGAATGGAACATTGAGAAAGCATCCTAATTCAGTCCAGTCCAAGATCATAAGTCCGATATTAGCGCATATGTCCGATCTCATTCTATAAAGTCTTCTGACTTACGAAGCACGTGCAATAACACCAGGGTAACCATAGGCCAGTAGGTGCAGAATCTTGTGTGTCCAGCAGCAATAGAAGCAGTAGAAGCCTCTCTAGTGCTGGCAGGGGTCTCTCCAGGGCTCCTCATTTCCAGAACTCAGGGTTCATTAGCAGTGTCTATTGGTGATAGAAGCATCTCAATGCTGGCAGAGGCCTCTCTCTGGCTTCTCCAGCCCCAGAGGTGTGGTTCCATTAAGGCAAGTCCATATAGTTTCTCCTCCAGCTCCTCCAAGTACCAGAATTCAGGCTATCTTTGTGCCACCATCTTGTCTTGTCTGTAGACAAACTCCAAGAGATTAAGTCTCTGGTCTCTCACTTCCAATGGGAAAAATTACGAGATTTCCCAGAATTCTCAGAGAAAGCCATGCCCACAGAGGTCTCATTGGCTATCTCCAGGTTGACAGGGTAGACTTCACCCCTACACTCTTAGTCAAATTGGCACCAGAGTACGTGACTGCCACAGTCAGGAAGGAGAAGACAGAATGATGCTGAGGATGCTCTCAAGAAAAAGAAACCAGGACACAGAAAGGAAAGAAGAGAGACAGAAAGTAGAAGGAATGTGTCTTGCTTAGATGTTTTGGGGGAGGGGCTTCTGGGGTTATAACTTGGTAAAGATAGAGTTCCCTTCTGAGGAAACATTTTCAGTCTGGCTACTTCTACTTATTAGCTTCACAATGGAATAACTTTTTCCCCTAAGAGGGTGGGCACTAAACATTCAAATGTGTAATTTAGTTTCTTAGGATTTAAGTAAGTACTACTGATAAATTTATGATCCACTAAATACAAAAAAGAACCGGAACCCCATACCTGATCTGCACTTTGTACCCCTTTCCTGGGAATGGGCCTTTTTGAGCAAGTCTGAACGTAAGCATGGGTTGATTTTCATTCTTGTTTGTAATCTTCCTTTCACAACCACCTTCAACAGACATCACATGCCACCTGAGTTCCTGCAGTTACATTCTTGTTGGAAAAAGGATGGCAACTTGCAAACCACTTGAGGTGTCAACTCTATTCGCTCTTCCACTCTGACCTTGACCGGGGTTCCCGTGAGCATTCCTGTTGTCTCTTTCAATCCCTGTACATTTGCATGTGCTTTTCTTCTGACTGGAATGACCTTGATTTGAGTTCTTAATTCAACCCCTGCCTGGGGAATGCGTTCCTAATAGCCACCATCCCCAGCACAGGTGTCTTGCTTAAATGCTCTTCAGCATCAGACGCCTCCCCTCCATAGTCCATACCGCTGTTGCAGCTTGATATTTGCTGCTTCATTTGATTCACGTTTACCCCCAATTAGTTTGCAAGTTCCATGAGAGCAGACATTATGTCCATGATCACCATGGTATTTCCAGCATTTAGTACAGTACTGGGTAGAGATACTGGCTGCCGTTGAGCTGACTTCTCCTTCTAAGGATCCCATGTGACAGAGTCAGACTGCCCCATTTGGGTATCTAAGTTGTAACCTTTATGGAAGCAGATGAGACAGTCTTTCTCCTGTGGAGACACAGAGTAGTTTCAATCTGCCGATGTTTACATTAACAGACAGGTGCCGAATTGTCTTGCCACTAGAGGCCCTTCGGGGAACAGGTGCTTCTAAAATATCAGTAGTATGATTGAAAACTGCTCTTACCTAAGTTTCACACATTTTTTTTCAAGCAAGCATGCCTTGTGAAATTTATGTCTAAATCACATACTTCTAACACCAGAGCCGTCATCCTGTTTGTTTTTATCTCTTGTTTAGTACTTTGTGTTGGCTCGCTGCCCCAATTTCCCAGTCTAGCCCCATTTCTCCATCTCTTCATTGCAATAAAGTGTTTATATCTGGTCTCTAGAAATTCAATTCCTGGTCTTCGTCTGAGGGGTTGACTTGTTCTGCCTTTTCTATTCATTCCAACAATGTTTTTCTTGCTTTCACAGCATTTGTTGTGAGATGGACCTTTTAATTTATTTTAAATCAAGCAACCTATTAAAACATGAATAAATATTTGTAATTAATTGCCAATTGCTGCTTTGACTTAAAACTGTTTCATTTGCAATTTTACAAAGCAAGCAATAAAAACGGACTGAAATGGAATTCAATATTAAAGAATCTTGGCTCAAATAACTGGAGTCCAGAGGATGGTTAAGGCATAGTTACAGTGTGATCTCTCTCATACAGGCTTCTTTAGGTGTTTCCTCTCTGTGTCCTTCATTCTAAGTTTTATTACCCGTGGGGGTGGCAACATGACTGCCGCTGATAGCTTTATACCTTCTTGTTCATAATAAGCAGTATAATATTATTTTCCCCTTATGTACAGAATATTAGCTATTTCCTTCACTCTGAGGGTAGTAACGTAGGTTAAAGTCCCAGTCTGTACCAATAATATTAACCAGAAAATATATTGATGAACCTCGAAACCAATGTAAGTCCTCTCTTGTATTGGGGCTGGAATTGGGGATCGGGTTACCTGGACAAAGTCAGGGTGTCACTCGGATGGGAGGAGAGAGGGAATATCAAGTGGATATTCATACTACAAAATCACTGCCATGGGCAAAGAATGGGAATAACATCAAGAAGAAGCAAACAAATAAACTTCTACCTGGAGGAGAATACAGGTACATACATAAACAAATACAATGAAATGGCATGATTCTTAAACATAGGAGGAGATCTGTTTTTTGGGTGTCTGTGTTAAAGAAGCAAGGCAGTCAATTTGGCTGGCTGGCCTGTAGCTTGTGGGGCATACATTTAGCTGTTCAGTGACCCTTAGTGAGGAGGTTGGCAAGATGATCACAATGGGACATTTCACAGTCTATTTTTTTGGACACTTTTTTCTTGCTTTCTCTGACAAACCTTAGTGAAAACTTCAATAATCAATCTGGATCTATCTTTACACCATTTTTTACTATATGGTCTAGTTAATTTCCTCAAAGTCATAATGAGTTGGTACAGGAAACGAACACTGAGGGAAATAGATCTGGGACTTATTCCCTGACTGGTATGGAGGGAATCTGGAAGACTAGTATACCATGGCAGGAAGACCACGACTCTGGTAGTTGGATATATAGTCCAAGTACATTTTTGTATGATAGTTTATCATTTCCACAGTTTCTCCCCTTCAAACAAAAGATTGATTTTTTTCTCTCTGTAGAAGCAGACATTCCTATTGACTCTATTTTCTTCCCACCACAGAATTCAACTCCTCTAATACCTTCCCTCAATAGCAGATGGGCATGGAAGGACTTTATCCCCCATGCCTGAATTCAAAATGTTTGCCATATCCTGAACTTTGGGGTATTTTTAATTTGGACATTAAATTTGCTTTGACAGCTTTCAATGTATAGAAAATAATCACTTCTTGGCTCTTTAATAATGGCTCTTTAAAATTTTATATATAGAACAAAAGGGGGAGTTGTGAGAAACAGAAAGATGTCTCTCAAGTTGTCTCTCTTCAAATATATGCCAAACTTAGCTACTTGCTACTCGTGCCAAATGACTACACACCTGGAGGTCAACAGAAGTAGGTCAGGGGTTCTTTTCCCGAAGGGTTATCAGCCATCCAGAGCAATCAGACTGAATAGTCTGTCTCACCCTGAGAAGGGCCCACTCCCTTCTGATAAGGATAGTAGTAGGGTTCTCCCTGATGGAGAACCCAGGGAGGTCAAGCCCACTCAAGGGTGACCAAGGTTAGGCTGCCATATTGAGTCTAGGGTCCGCCCTTTTTGTCACACGTATATCCTTAGTCCCTCCCCTTCCTATCATGTGTACACCTCTAGCTCATCCCCTTTCTTTCATACTTATGCCCACTGCACATCTCCTTCCTGTGGTGTGTATAACCCCTTCCTTTAATCATGCCTCCTAAGTAGATGTAAGCCTTGGTTAGCAATAAACTTAGCTCCCGGCTTCCTGCTTGCGCTGTGTGTGGACCTGGCTGTTGAAATCATGGTCATCTAGGAGATGAACATGCTACCTTGAAATGTGTCTTACTCTTTGTTTTCTTTATTGGGGGCACTAACAGCTCTTTTTTTTGGTGGGGGCACCACTGCCCTCTGGTGGTCATGGGAGCTACCCAGACTTGCTGCTGCTGGATTTGAACTGCCAAGCCAGTGGGCCGCAGTCCCGCACTCAACCACTATGCCACCGGGGCTCAGCCCTCTAACAGCTCTTAAAACATTTCATACATCATTTGTATCAAGCATATTTGTACACATGTTGCCATCTTTATTTCCAAATGTTTTCTACCTGAGTCCTTGGTGTAAGCTCCTCCTTCCCCCTCTTTATTTTTGATAAATCATTTTACTGGGGGCTCATACAACTCCCATCATGATCCATACATACATCAATTGTTGCAGGCCACATTTGCACCCTTGTTGCCATCATCACTCTCAAAACATCCTTCTACCTCATGGACCCCCAGAACCAGCTCCCCATATTTCCCCTCCCCCCTCATCCTCCCCCGTGAACCCTTAATAATTTACAAATTGTTATTACCTTTTCATATCGTACACTGTCCAATGTGTCCCTTAATGCACTCCCCTGTTGTCCGCACCCCAGAGGGGAGGTCATATGTTGATCCCTGAAAGTAGTTCCTCCTTTCTATTCCACTATCCCTCCACACTTCCAGTATCACCACTTCCTTCACTGGTCCTGAGGCGTCATCTATCTTAAATTCCCCATGTTTCCGACTTCAGTGTACATTCCCTGCTCTAGCTGGATTTGTCTGGCAGAATTGGGATCATGATAATGGGTGGGAGGAAGCAGTTGAGAACTAGAGGAAAGTCGCGCATCTCATTGTTACTCACTGTACCTTGACTGTCTCATCTCCTCGCTGCAACCTCACTGTAAAAGGATTTTTGCTTCACTTATTGATGGGATTTGGGTCCCCAATCTGCACTCCCCCTCATTGAATAATGATATAATTTTTAGTTCTTTAATGCTTGATACTGGATCCCTTTGACACCTCGTGGTCGTACAGACTGGTGTGCTTTGTCCATGTGGGCTTGCTTTTGAGCTGGATGGCCGCTTGTTTACTTTCAAGCCTTTAAGACTCCAGATGCTATATCTCTTGGTAGCCAGACACTGTCCCCTTTCTTCACCACATTTGTTTATGCACCATGTGTTTTCAGTGATCGTGTCAGGGAGGTGCACATTATGGAATGCCAACTTAATAGAACAAAATGTTCTTGCACTGAGGAAATACTTGAGTGGAGGTCCGATGCCCATTTGTTGTCCAATACTAACCCTATATGTATATGCAGGTTGATCTATTTCCCCATCATCATATATAAATATATGCACCTATGTTCATGCCTATATTTAAACCTCTATAAATTCCCCTTACTCCCCAACTCTTCCTTCTATTTCCTTATACTTCCTCCTGTCCCACTATTATGCCCAACCTCCATTTGGGTTTCAGTATTTTCTCTCTGCTACATTAGTCTTGATCAATCCTTATCATACCTCTCACACCCACCCTGTCACCGACTTTGAATTACTTTGAATTCCCTTATCCCTGGGCCGATCAACACCATCTCCTTTCCCCCTCCTCCCCTTCCCGCATGTCCACCTCAGAACCATCCGTCCCATCATTTTCACCTGCAGACTGTTCATCCAACCTATTTTATCTAGATAGACCTGCAGAGAAAACAATATGTACAAAAAGATTCATCCTAAAATGAAGCAACCAATAAAAATAGAACAATGATAACATCAACAAAAAACTCCAATGTCCTATATATATATGTAAAAATATAAACTATACTCTCTCTCCCATCGCCCTATTTTTCTATGATTTTATCATAATCTTTATATATCTTAACTGTACAGCTGTGCCTATCGAACCTGTGATTAGTGGTGGGGGCCGATCTTTCCCCCACAGCTTGGGGAGAAAATCATATCTACCTTCATCATTCATTTGCATCCTACCAAAGGCCTAAACCTTGAGGGCCTTCCCTGTCCCTAATTCTTCCTTCATTTTCTTAAATTTGTCCTTTATCTATGTCATTTGTGTACCCCCATAATCTTAGCTACATTCTGGGATGTTTGCTTCCATCCTGCACACATTTGAGTCTCAGTCTACTTCTTCCTTTCTTGTGTTTTGTTAATTTTGCTGCTTCTATTTCAACGAATGCCAGAACTTTCTCTTCTGCTTGGGTCGGTTGACGTTGCAGAGGGCAAAGGAGAAGAGTGTCCTCTGTGTGGACATAAGGAGGAAAATCATAAAGGGTTGGTTTTACTTTTTTCAATAGCTGACTTTCTGCCAACGTCTGAGATTAAATAAGAAGTTCATATTTTTCCTAATGTTTATCAAGAATGAAGAGACTTCAGGATTATGGTAAAACAGCAGTAACCCATGTTCTTTTTGTAGATTATATAAGAGTATGGCAAAATGCATTGCTACACACCTTTTTATTGGTATGACTATCTTTATTCAAAATCAGAATAGGTAAATCTACAGAAAGAGTCACTAGAGTAATAGTTTCTTAGGGCTATGGCAGGGAAAGTTGGGGTGTGTGTGAGGAGCTAATAACAAGAAGTAAAAAAGGAAAATATCCTAAAACTGATTCTGGTGATGACTACACAGTTCTGTATAATATATTCAAACCGTTAAATTGTATGGTTATGTCACTCTATGTCAATAAAACTGTTTAAAACTAAAACAAAATAAAAACACATGGAGCTAAACCATAGAAACCTCTATTAAACAAAAATATCCAAGTAGGAAGCTATTGTTTCTTGACATAGTCTCCATGTAGTTCTACACACTTCTCTAACTCTTCCCTGACAAATTCTGCTTTCTGCAATGTGCATCACATCAAAATAGCAGTTTTGGCATCCTTAAGGCACTCAAGTTGTGATCCTAATAATGCTCCTTGAGTCTGAAAAGCAAAAAGGAGTCTAAAGAGGCAAGATAGGACTGGAGAGTAGGTGGGGTCAGGTTTCCTGAAGACATTCTCACGGGAGAGCCCTTGCTACCTTGGAAGAAGGAGCAGATGAACTGTGAGACGTAAAAGGGAACTCTTCTCACCTACCAAGTGATCCCTTTGTTAGGCCAGGTGCCATCAAGTCAGTTCCAATTGATAGCTACCCCATGCACAGCAGAAGGAAACCCTGCTGGGCCTTGTGCTAGGATCACAGCGGTTGTTATGCTGGAATCCATCATTGTAACTATGGTCTTTGTACCTGTCATTAGCGTACCCTCCCTCATCCATTCCTCCACATATCTGAGTCTCAGTCTACTTATTTCCTCCTTGTGTTTTGCTAAGTTTGTTGCTTCCATTCTAATCCATGGTCGAACCTTCTCTTCTCGAGTCTGTTGGTTTTGCCAAGGGCCGGTGAAAGTTCTTGAAGCATCCTCTTCTGTTCTGACCTTCCATTGTGTCAAGTATAATTTCCTCCCCAAGGGATGAGTCTCTCTTGATACCAAGTCCAGTGTACAGGAGATGAAGTCTTGACATCCTTGCTTTTCCCTGTCTGCAGTTCTTCCAAGACAGATTTGTTATTTCTCCCAGAAGTCCACAGGGCACTCAAACTTCTTTCCAACATAATGTTTTAAATGCATCCATTCCTTTGCATCCTTCTTTATTCAGTGTCCGGATTTCACATGCATCTGAGTCAATTGAAAATACCATGATTGACGTGGGTCTGCTGTACTTTAGTCCTCAAAGTGACCTCCTATTCTTTAAAACTTCAATGAAGCTTTGTGCAGCAGTTTGACCCAGTGCAATGTACTGTTTGACTCCTGGAAGGCTGTTGCATGCACCTTGATTGTCGATATCAGCAAAGCGAAATCCTTGACACCTTCTGTCTTTTCTACATTCCCCAAGGTGTTGTCTATTGAAGCAGCAGTGAGGATTTTGGTATTCTCTACTCACAAGTTTGATTGGGCCTTTGAAAAATGACACACTAATGAGACAAAGAAATGTTTATTACTGAGATAATTTGCTTGCCGTCCACTGATAACAGAAACAAGTTGAAATATGTTTTGTTTGGAACAAATAAGTGAATATAGGAATTGGTACCGTAATAGCAATACATTTTGACTTACCCTCATACTCTAAGGGACCTTGTACCCTTGTACTATAAGGGACATCAGCTTTTACTGAACAGAATCACAACCAAATTCATTCTCTGGAATCCTTAGTTTTAGTCCATGACTAGTGATAGAAGCAGGCACTAGAAAGACTGTCCAGTGATCTGACGGTTCTGAAAATGTCAGGAAGGATGCCATTTTTGGGATGGAATTTAAAGGAAGAGATGTGTAGTTTACAAGAGGTGGTACAGATCAGGAACATACATGGGGGATAAAGATGATGCTTTGCTGGAAAGTTGTCCTTGAAATACTATAGTCGCAATTTCATTCATGGAAATTAACATGAGTGGTCTCCAAAAGGTGGTGTTTAAATATAGCCCAAATGTCCCATCTATCTATATTACTGTGTCACTTCATCACTTCTGGAACCAGTTACCACCTTCTTCCCTTAGTCTACCATACTCCTTTACAACCCAGGGTTCTTAGGTAGCTGCAATGGCCACTTCGAACACACAATGCAAAGAAAAATGGCCCACATATTGTGGGTGCTGGTAATCCCCCAATCAAAATTCAGATATCTGCTTGGAGGATCATCCTTCTTGTCAAGCTCCTGGAAGCTGCAAAAATCAAAATCAAGAAGCAGGTGCAGAATCATGTGTTCTCCTGCAGCTAACTACAGGAGATTCCTTTCAGTGTCCTCCTGTACTTACTTATCCAGACACAGTAAGAATAGGTCCTTTGGTGGGAATTACATGAACATTGGCTAGAAGAGTCACAAGGAATAATTCACTGCACCTACAAAGAGACTATAATTATATTGTGAAAAATTGTTGACTTTGTCTTCAAATCTTTCTTCTCTTTATCCTGGTAAGAAAATACTTCTTTGTGAAAATATCGCTAACTGAGCCTATTATAGAAGGGTTCCCCAATATTATTTCAAATTATTGTTTGACTCTTTAGGCAGGAATGACTAGTGAAATTAGTCTTAATTACGTTAATTCCTTCATTTTCAAAATAAAAGTAAGTTGGTGATGCTATGTTGTGAATAAAAATCCCAGTGTGGAGATGCACAGGGATATCAAGTAATTTTTGTTGAGGAGAATTATGGCTAATGAATATTTGATCCTAAGTATATCTTCTTCATGTGCCAAGTTAAAGTTGCAGACAAGTAAATTAATTTCATGATGAATTCTCAAAATATAAATAATAATATGATAATTCTCCTATAGCTTAGGAATATAAAACTACAAATCTTCCAAGTTCTACATGTTAAAATCAGATTGCGCTTTTTTTCTGTCTTCTATTGCCTCTTAATCTTCTCTCTTGCCTGCTTGACATTTTACTGCTGAATGAAATGACAGGTGCTAATAGATACCTTGCCCTTACATTTCATAGAAAAATCAATTAAGGTGCTTGTAGAAAATCTGTTACAACCCTTGGGGAAATTTGAGGACAGCTGAATATTTTTATTCCTCTGACCTGCCTTTTGTTGATAATGAGCGTTTAAGAGAAATGTTTCTAAAATAAAAGAGGTCACTGTCTTAGTCGAGGATAATTACTTGGCTCCATATTTTGTGCTTGAACATAGAGCTGGGGAAGGAGCTGCCAGAAATGACATCATGTCTGTGGGTAATTGTGGTCAATAAAGCATTGACTTAATGTTTTCTGAGCTTTTCACAGGAAATGTTACCAAATTACAAGAAGGGACATTTCTTATATTCTTGAGCTTCTAGCTTGGATCTTGAAAACTGTATTTATATTCTAGGTTTATTACTGATTGACTGATTTATAAAACATTAGGTATTTTGGAAGAAGTAGACGTTCTGGCAGTGCTGCTCTAAGGATTGGACTGATACATGTAAGGTTGGCGGTTCAAGCCCACACTTCATCCCACAAGCGAAAGATGTTGTTGAGGAGAGATTTGGCTAATGAATATTTGATCCTAGGTATATCTTCTTTATGTGCCAGGTTAAAGTTGCAGGCAAGTAAATTAGTTTCTGTCAACTATCTGCAGTCTCAGAAACTCGAGGGACTGATTCCACTTTGTTCAATGGGGTCAGTAGGAGTCAGAATCAATAGATGGCAGTGGTTTTGTTTTTTGCGTTCATGGTAGAACTGGCTAAAACAAATTTTTTTGGGTCATGCTTCAGGGGCTAGGTGTTGAGCTTCTTATGGTAAAATATGTGGTTCCAATTCACCAGCTGCACCTCAGAAATAGCCACACTCGCTGCCACCGGGTCCATATGGACTCATAGTGAACCCACGTGGGTTTCTGAGACTGTCACTATTCATGGGCGTGGAAAGTCCAGTCTTCCTCCCACGCAGTTGCTGGTGGTTTTGAAGTGCTGACCATGGTGATCCCAGCCTAACACTCAACCACTATACCACCAGGGCTCAGACAAGAATAAAGTTGAGGCTGTTGTTGGCTCAAAATATCACAGATTTGGATATTCTGTATAAAGGGCCTCTATGTATTGGCATTGACTAGATCTCACAGATTGGTTTTGTTTTTGCTGAGGGGAGGGGTAACAAATATTCTATTTGGGGTATTATATATGGGAGGGGGCTCAAGCTGCGCATAAGCAACTCTTTCTTTTTACTCATTTGGCAGGCTTAGAGAGTTGGAAAGAAATTCATATTGTGAAAAATAAATTTAGAAAACAATCAATAGACATTAGGAAATGAAATCCTACTTATAGGTGACTTTCCAGGTAAAGCATAGTTCTAGAAAGGGTTAAGTTTGAAAAATGGAAAAATACAGCAAGAAGGCTGGTGGTTGATGTGACCTTTCAGTTTAGAACAGCTTTAGCAACTTCAGTTTGGATTGTTGATACGGTAATACTGCCAGGGGTGCTGGGAGGAAACAGTCCACCATAGTCAGTGGGGCCAGGATGATATTTATATTCAGAAATAGTTATCTTTCACATTAATCTGCTTCATTTCTGCAAGTCAAGAATACCCTATTCCTTATTTTGAGAAAAAAACAAACAAACAAAAAACCATGGCCATATTCATGCATGAATATGGGTTTCTTCTTCTGAAATTTGCTGTAAAATAAATTCCAGATCATAAAACTATTTTTATAATGACTTGTGTAATGGGACTAAACATACTTTCCCCAAATTTTGTTTCAACATTTAACACAAACCCAAACGAAACCCTGACATGAGATATTCTATTAGCTTTTAGAATCAATCATCTATTACACAGAACTAAGCTGCAAAGTGCTAGTGACTTCAAGTCTCAAAATACAAATAAATGGATGAGAATTTTATTCCCCGGGGGCTAGATTCACATGGAGTAAGTGCCTCTGCCTTTGAAATGACTGTGCATTCTCAGGAAATCTTAGTGATAGAACAATACGAATGCTATTCGTATTCTATTGCTGCACAGAAAACTGCTACAAACTCATAGGCTTAAAACAGTACTCACCATCTCAGAGTGTGAGGACCTGAAGCCATGCTACACTTCTCTGGCTAGGGTCTCAAATATTGAAACCAAGATGTTGACCAGGCTAGGGCCTTCTTTGGAGACGTGGGAAGGAAGCTGCTTCCAATCTCATTCCGGTTGCTGCCAGAATACAGGTTCTTGTGACTGTGGGTCCCAGGATCTGTTTCCGAGCTGGCTGTCAACTGGGGGACGCTCTGCTCATATTTCTTCTCACAGTGCCCCCTCCTATCTTTTAAGATACAATGGTGTCTCCTTCTTCACTGAGTGTCCCTCCAACTTCACCCTCTGCCACAAACCAGAGAAAAATCTCTACCGGTACAGGACTCAGGCCAGTAAAATTTTAATAAGCATAATATTATGAATAAATGTTACCTATTAATCTGTTTAATTGGTGCTCTTCTTGATCGGAAACAAGACTGACTTTCCATAAAATGGAAAATGCTCACTATACTTTAAAGCAGTGGTTCTCAATCTTCCTAATGCCAAGGCCTTTTTAATTATAGTTCCTCATGCTGTGGTGAACCCCCCCAACCATAAAATTATATTTGTTGTTACATCAAAACAGTAATTTTGTTACTGTTATGAATCAGGTGACCCTTGTGAAAGGGTTGTTTGACCCTTAAAGGGGTCGTGACCCACAGGTTGAGAACTGTTGCTTAAAAGCTTCATGCACCTAAAGGATTGTATCTCTGTAGTCATTTTTTGGGGTAGTTTTCTTCAAGTAGATGTGGGCAACTGCTTGACCAATCACACATCTGCATAGAGTATAGGAAATTCCCACTGAGGGGCTTAAACCTTTTTCTTTTAAGTTCTTCATTATTTTTTTACTTTAGGGTATTATGGTTTAAAATTTAATCAATCGTTGATCTCTCCTTGAATCAACAGATTCACTCAATAATAGCACATTGAAATATTTGATTTAAAGTAATCTCTACTTCTATTGCAAGCAGAAGAAAAAGTTCCTCGGAACCCAAAGTGACTGTTCTTTGCACTTTAAAATGAAAATGATATTTTTAAATGTAATTAAGTTTTTAAATGCTATGCTGATAGGACTGATATTATCACTTATTCAGTTAAGTTGTTAAATACTATGTTAGACTTCCAAATTTGGAAGTTTGAATGTTATACATCTTACAGTTCCTTCAGGAAGTTTCATGGAATCATCATTCTAATTGGACAACCTACTCTTCTTAATTCTATTTCTACTTCAGTTTGCGTTTGCTCTGATCTTAAAGCAGTAGCCAAGAGAACATAAGTATTTTCCTAGTGGACAGTAACTTCACTCTCTGATAAAGATTTCAAAAGAAAAAGAAGGACAATGCTGTTGTTTCTTTTAGTTCTATCACTTACTTGCTGTTAGGTATTACTGCTAGCTATGGGAAAAAATCTGTTTTTTCCAGGTGGTTGGTTTGAAGCCTATAGTGCTCTGAGAATCTCTGTAAATATTTACAGATAATGAACTCGCAGCCAAAAAATCTCAATAAACAGCACCTGCACAACTTAGTCTTTTTCTAAAATTAGAAAGCAGTGCTGAGTTCTGGTGATTTGGTTAGGTTTAGGGAAATAAGACTTTGGGAAGATAATTTCAGAGTTTGAAGTAATAACTTAAAGCATATTTATAACCTAAATGCTATATATTTTTTAATATAACACATATAATTAAATTTTAGCTAAAATTTTAAAAGTCAGGTAAAGTAATGAATCCTTTTAAGGATTAGAAAATTTTATAAAAATTTTCTTTTTAAAAAAGGACAAATTTGTATAAATATGCCTTTAAATCAATATAAGACCGAAAGTAAGGCTTCTTGTATTTATAATCCAGCATGGCCAGTCCTAATCTTTGATATTCTCATGCTACTATGCTAGTAAATGTTTAATAATTGTTTTTCTAAAACAAATTAATAAAAGCTCAGATTTCCACATGAATATCACTTTCTTGGCCTATTTCAAGGTACCAAGAGTTTAACTGCTACCTTTTGGGGTAAGAGATTGCTGATGGAATGATCAATCACTTCTGAGATTATGTTAACAAAGATTGAAATGTTCACCCAGAATGTTTTGCTGCTCTTGTGGCTTCTCTCTTTCTTCCCTTTTCTCTCCTCATTAACTGTGGCAGAAGCCATGTTTTCAGAAGTCCTCCGGAAATGACCATGTAGTGAAGAACAGAGACACACGAGAGAGTTTAGAAGGGGACTCTATAATCAGTCAAACCTTCAACTGCAGCTCTGACTGAACGTTAAATTCTGCCTCCTGAAAGACCTTAAGATGTGACACCCAGGTACCTCATTCTCAGGTTCCTAACCCTTAAACACTAGGGAAAATGTTTATTGTCTTTGGTTCTAAGGTTTGGGATCATCAATGACACAGCAATACCCAATATATTCATTCCACAAGCACATATTGGTATGTTTTATTTATTGTACATTCACCCTTGTTTACAAATGAAATCCAGTTACCTACAGATGACACTAGAGAACTACTAGTGCTTAACTACTACAGTTAAGTCACAGCTTAACTGTAGTTCAAGGCCCTAAGGGGAGACACAGAGGACTACTATCCCAAGGGTATAAATTTGGGAGTAACCGAACTTTGGTTCAAATCTCTTGCTCTGAGGAGGCCCAATAAATAACAACTCAAGACCTCCATATACTTGTTATTTTCATACTCTTTTTGCTTTTTCAAACATGACATACATTCGTCCAGCAGGAATAGGTATACTATCAAAGGATTCTCATATGCTCATATGCTCATTGGAATGATTTATAATACTCTGTAGTGAAATAAATGAGAAATCAATGAAGTGAACCAGAGACACATATGCACCATAAACAGATGAATGGATTTTGAATTTATACTAATCTAAGAACAGTTCATTCATATGACATGGTCCTACTTAATCCTTGCATACGAGAGTACTGAAGATATGACTGTGATGGCAAAGTGTGGGAAATAAAGGAGATAGTGCCTATCAGAAATAATAGTGTCTGAAATCTTAAAAGCATGTCTTGAAATAGGGAGGAACCGATGATAAGGATCTACATATAACCTCCTCCTTGGGGGATGGACAACAGGAACGTGGGTGAAGGGAAACATTGGATAGTGTCGGATATGACAAAATAATAATAATTCATAAATTATCAAGGTATAAGAGGGAGAGGACAGCAGGGAGGGAGGGAGAAAATTAGGAGTTGGTACCAAGGGCTTGAATAGAAAGAAAATGTTTTGAGAACGAGGAGGGCAACAAATGTACAAATGTGCTCAACATACAATGGATAGATGTATGGATTGTGATGAGTTGTATGAGCCCCAATAAAATGATATAAAAAAAAGACTTGAAGAACTGCTAGTGTATTAGCTGTCTCAGAGAAGTAAGTTACACTGAGCTATTTGTACAGCTTTATAGACTAATTGCTTATTTTTTTAGTTTTTTTAGGCATCACTGCCCTCTGGTGGTGGGAGTAGGAGGCCCAACCTTTGCTTCTGTGAGCTGGAATTGAACCTCCATCCCAGTGGGCCACAATTGCTTATTTTTTATGTTACATCTATCTCTCTAAATATGTATTAAAAAACCAAAAGAACAAAACAAGCCTCCATTTAAGTGAGGTGTTAGATAAGTCCACATGGAAGAAGCATACCAGCCAGTGTCCTCCAAGAATTGCAAGTAAGAAGTCCAAATCCTTCGGAGGGAACACATTCTTTTTTTTTTTTTTTTTTTTCTTTTCAGAAATCTATAGATGACAATAGGAGTCCTGATGGTGTAGGGGTTACTTTGCTAACTGTAAGGTCAGCCAGTTAAAGTCATCCATCGGTTCATGGGAGAATGACAAGACTTTTTATTCCTGTCAAGAGTGACGACAGTCTTGAAAACTAACAGGGGTAGTTGTACCATGTCCAACAGGGTGGGTATGATTTAGCATCGACTTGATGGCAGTGTTTGGCATTTTGGATGGATAACAGTGAAACTCCAAAATCTATCTGCAGCATCCCCAAATGAATTAGTTTGGTGGCCTTGTTACCGGCTTAGGCTATCAGTGCAGCTTGAACTTTTTCCTTCAGTATCATTGCTTCTTGCTCATATGCTGCCACCTGAAATGATGGGCTGTCAATTGAAATGGTTCTGACAAGTTGATGAAGGATTGGAATCATTTACTTCTCTAGGCCAGGAAATTTGGAAGATGGTTACTTTGTTAACTGACTGGAAGAGAACCATATTTGAACCCATTCCAAAGAAAAGTAACCTAGCAGAGTACTCAAATCAGAGAAATCATTAATATCACCTCAAGTAAAATTTTGCTGAAGATCATCCAACGATGGCTACAGCAGTACATTGACAGGGGACTGCCAGATGTTCAGGTTGGATTCAGAAGACTTGGAACAAGGGAATATCTTGCTGCTATTAGATGAATTTCATCCGAAAGCAGAGAGTACCAGAAAGATATCTACTTGTGTTTCAGTGACTATGCAAAAAATTTGGACTATGTATGTCATAACAAACTATGATTAACCGTGAGAAGAATGGGAATTCCAGAACCTTTCACTACGCATGGATTAAGAAGCAATTGTGCAAACTGAATAAGGGAGTACCACATGTCTTAATAAGGAAAGGTGTGTATCAGGGTTGTGTCATCCCACAAGGCTTTTGTAATCTGTATGCCGAACAAATAATCAAAGAATCTGTATTCTCTGAAGAAGAAGGCAGCGTAAGGAATGGACAAAGACTTATTAACAACCTATGATACACTAGTGACACATTCTTGCTTGCTGAAAATGCAGAGGACTTGAAGTACTTGCTGAGAAAGATCAAGGATTACAGCCTCTAGTATAGATTATGACTCAATATAAATGAGGCAAAATCCTCACAACTAGACCAATAAGTAACACTTATAATAAATGAAGCAATGTTTGAAGTTGTCAAGGGTTTTGTCTTGCTTGGCTCCATAAGCAAGGCTCATAGAAGCAGCAGTCGAGAGATCAAACTATGCATTGGATAGAGTAAATCTGCAGTATAAAACCTGCTTTAGAGGTTGAAAAGCAGGGAGGTTACTTTGAGGACTAAGGGGAGCCTGACTCAAGCCATGCTATTTTCCACTGCCTAATCTGTATGTGGAATTTGGACATTGAATGTGAGTGAAGCAGAATCACTACCTTTGAAAGGTGGTGCTCATGAAGAATATTGACTGTACTTTGGATTGACAAAAGGCCAAACCAATGTTTTGGAAGTACTCCAAAGTACTTCTGAGTGGCACGGATGGGAGGACCCTGCTTCACATGCTTTGGGCATGTTGTCAGGAAGGCACAGACCCTGGGGAGGATGTCATGCTTGGTCAAGTGGAAAGACAATGAGGAAGAGTAAGACCGCCAACAGGATGGATTGACACAGTGGTTGCAACCATGGGCCGAAGCATAGGAATGATTGTGAGGACCAGTGTTTTGTTCAGTGGTGCATAGGTTTCACTAAGGATTGGAATTGACTCGTTGGCCCCTAACAATGGGTGGATTCACTTTCTGATGCATCTTCTCTTACTATGGGCCGGAGATGTGAGTGGCTTTGCTATCAAACTGCATTGTAGGGTGAATCACTGCAGTTTTCATTATGTTAAAATAGGACACCTTGTCATTTGGCCTCCCTTTTGACACATTTCATGCTTGTTCCATTTTGTAATAGTTTAAACAAAATTTTAGACTAAACATTTTCTGTTTTATCTTGCCATTGTTGGGTTTTTATTTTATTATGTTTTTACTATGAAATTCAGGATAGGTAAATCTATAGATAGTAATTGGATTAGTAGTTTTCTAATCTAGGCCTTGGACCCTGGCAGGTGAGATTGGGGGGAAATGGGTAGCTGATGACAATGAGTAGAAGAAAGAAAATGTCCTAAAATTGATTGTGGTGATGAATAGATAATTCTTTCTTAATGGGATTGAACTACTGAAAGATAAGATATGAGAATTATATGTCAATAAAACATAAAGCAAAGAAACGGTCCCTGTTTTAGATGTTCACCATACTATACATGCACTTGCAGAGCAATGGTGACACTTAATTTTTGCTTATTTGTTTACTGATTTTTATGTCTTTCTTCTATAGGCTATAATTCCCAAGATGGTTTTGGATATTTCTTTTCTCCTTTTGTGACTTAAAAACATGCTGATTGGTCTATATGATGGGGTTTCAAAAAGTCCATGGAAAAACAGAATTAAAAAATAATTTTTATAGTATTTTTCCATGATTTGGACACCTCTCACATTAAGGTATGAATTAATATTCCCTGAGTATGTTTAATGTTTTAATCTTTGTCACATTTGCTGTTTGACCAAATGGTTATGATAGAAGATTCTCCCCAACGATTAGCTGGCCAGGAATTTTCATTGAAAAATTCATTAATATTTTTCATCTTATTCTACTATTGTTAAAGCATGTGAGCTATGTATTGAATATATATTTTAAAAGTTGCTGAGTTTTTTCCTCTGAAACTCACTTTGAATTTAAAAAGTACTACATTTTCTAGAAATTTCAAAGGAAATTTCACTCATAAATATTCAAGTGATGCTTAACATTTTTTATTGTGAACTGGGTAGGGGTTTACAAAGAAGATCATCAGTCTTAAATTAAAATTCATAAATATCTTGTTTCACCCACTTCTTTATAAGCCCCTTAGTGTGACATGTCTTGGCCCATTTTGTCCCTGCGTTTCATGTGTTTATTCCTCTGTGTTTTCTTTTGGAGCTGAGTTCTTGTGAAAATGCCACACTTTTAATCTCAAATTCTCAAAATCTCAAATCTCAAATTCAAAGGTGTGTGCATATCACCACTGTTCTTGCATCATTCTTCTACTCTTATAAAAGTATTTTCTAGAAATTTCCAGCAATTTAAAATAATATTATATATCTTTAACACTTTTAGGAAAAGGAAATTTTTGTCAAAAATAAAAATCCCAAATCTTGAGAAGCGTCTAAAATTAGAGAAATTCACACAAGGAAATGGATATATGCAAATAATATTGATGCAGTACCTTGTAATTAGATTTTAAATATCTTAATTCTGAAGTAGTTATAATTCCCTAAAAGATGGGGGGGGATGATAAATGAATAAATAATTGACACAAAATCCATGAGTCAGATATGTGTTATGTAAGTTCTATGGAGTTCTAGAAATGTTGCATAAGCAATGATGAAGCTCACATTTTGAGGAAACATGCATTGAAATATGTATCTGTGTTGTGAACAACCTACTGCTGTTAGCAGTTCTTTTCAAAACTTATCATTGCAAAGAGCTGTGTCCAAGCTCACCAATGCACGCATAGGAAAGCAGTGGCAAGTAGCAACATCATCATTACTAGTTAACATCACATGCCTCACCAAAGATAAGTCACTCCAGCCATCACATTAGGGATGAGTTAATTAAATGCAGCCTAAGTTTTAAGGTGGCAATTTTGTATGACCCTCCAATGGTGTTATATATATCCCATTGACTGTTGGCAAATACCTTGTTCTAGGTAGTGCTCTAGTTCCTACCCCAAGTACAGTCCAAGTACTCCAAGTACAACAACTGTTTTGCAGACCTAGACACACTCCTGCAGTAGCTGATGGACATTTCCTACTGCTGCCTCCAGATGCAGTCTCCAGGTATCTATGTGTCTGAGGTAGCAACTGCACAAATGGACTTCACATTCAGAGAAGACAATGGAGATTTTAAAGTCTGCCCCTTTGTGCCTTTTGGGTCAAAAGACCTTCATTTACCACAGGAGAAATGATTTGTCCCTAAAACGATTTTCTGAACTTCTTTACAGGAGACATCCTTCTTGAAACACACACACAGACACGTCAATCTATCTGATGTGACGTTTTCACTTCCTTTTCTTTTTTTGCGGGGGGGGGGGTGGTGGTGGTGGTGGAGGGAAGCATTACTGTCTTCTGGTGGAAGGGGGAGGCCCAGGCTTGCTCCTGGAGAGCCACTGCTGGATTTGAACCGCTAAGCCCGGGGACCGCAGGCCCACACTCAACCACTACGCCAGTGGGGCTCAGGCCCTTCCCTTCCTATTTTGATTGGAGACTATGCCTCATAAATTGCTAACTATAGGTGTGTTTAGGAAATGTTCTCATAGTAGCTCAGGTTCTCTTTAAAAGTATTTATCCCTGCTCTTTCCCCCACGGGAAACCCTCTGGGGCAGTGTTACCCTGTCCAAGGGGTTGCCATGTGCCAGAATGGACGTGATGGCAAGGAGTTAGGTTTTTGGAGTTCTGTTCCCTGTTCCAACTCCCTTTCAAGTATGCAGGCCTTTCTCTCTGTTTATTTTTTCCCAAAAGGAAACGTGGTAAAAGTCCTTTGTTTAGGACTGTGTGCTTAGTTCGCTAGGTTGTCTCTTAAGATTTCATGTCAATTGTAAAACTAAGGGTTTTGTTCCCCTTTTGTAAGGATTTATGTAACTTGAAGAGACTTGGTAGTCCTCTGGCACAATCCCATCCACCCCAATCCAGAGCTTCCTACTCACCATGCCCATACGGTGAGTCTACGAACTTTGCAAGATAAGGAGAAAAGAAGCCTGGAGAAAGACCAAGGTTTGCTTGTCAGACAGAGACTGGTCCAGACTCTTGCACTTAGTCATCCAGCAGCTCTGGAAATGAACTCACAGCACGGTTCCATCTTCAGTCTGACAACGGGCACATCTATTGGAGGAACAATGACACCAGGGAGGGATGTATACCTCAGAGCAATCAGTCATTGGAGATCAAAAGGGCAGCATTTACCAGAGGCCAATGTCCAAAAGGCTTAAGAAAGAGAGAGGCATGGAAATAGGGAGGGCATGGAACAAGAAATGTTAAACTGCAGGGGTGTGAGATGAAACAGAATGTGCATGAGTTGAGGAATAAAAAGCTTACCTATTTTGTAAACCCCACCCAAGACAAAAACAAGCAAACAATCACACTTCCTCTTTTAAAAAGTCTTTATGTAGCCCTTCCTTCCATCTAGTTAAACTGGACAAGCTACCAGACTGCCCTTCCAGTGCCGTGACTTCATTCCTCTGTTCCCAGAACTTGTGGGCATTCTCTAGTTAAAAATTACTTTGCACAAGTAGGAAACAAAACTATGAGTCAAGAAACACAATAGTCTCAAACTTCATTTTAAGATATCTCCATCCTCCCAGCATTGCATGGCACGCTGGTGGTGTAGTTGGATTGGCATCCCAATGGCCTGCAGTTTGAAATGACTAGCAGGTCAGCAGGGGAAAGATGGGGTTTTCTCCTCCTCTTGGACCCAGTTCCAGGGCTTCCCTGGGAGTCAGCACTGACTCGATGACAATGCCTTTGTTTTGGGTGTTTAGACCACCATAAGGTTAAAGAAAAAAAATTTAATTCAAAAGATACGAGGCAAAACTCACAATAAGCGTTAGGTAATAAGGTTGGTGGAGACGTTTTCTCCAGGCTTGATACTTCAAAGTTTGTAAATCAAGTCAAAGAGAACGTCGGGGTGTCAATGCAACTGATTTCACCCCCAAACAAAAGGGCATCTCAAAGGAAAAATATGACTCATTTTCCCTAGAACGGCAACTTGGGCCAAATGTAATCACCTTAGCCTCTTAGTTTTCCTTCACAGATTAGCTTATTTTGACCAAGAAAAGCCTTTTTTCTCCTATGTCACATCAATCTTACTTTTTCAAAAATAATTATTTTACTGGGTGCTGATATATCACTTTTCATCATACATAGTTCAATACATAGTTACATATACTGGGCCAAGCATCCCCATTTGCCTGTCCTCGTCAGCACTGTCTCAACATCTGCCTTTCCACTTGGGCCCTTGATATGAGCCCCCCCCCTTCCTTCCCCCTCCAACCTATACCCCCTCCCCCAGTCCTCATTACTCTGTAATCATTATTGTTTTGTCATGTCTTGCACTGCCTGACACCTCCCCCTGCCCACTCCTCTCTACCTCCGTCCTCCAGATAGGAGACAGTCTGCAGATTCCCATAGCTGGCTTCCTCTCTCCACCCCACCCTCCCTCCACCCATCTGGAAACTCCACTTCCACCAATGACCCCAAGGGGTTTATCCACCCCAAGTTCCCTGTGTTTCCAGCTCCCATCTCTGCCAGTGCAACTCCTCCAGTCCAGCTGGAACTGCAAGGCAGAGTTGGAACCATGGTGTTTGGGGGGGTGGGCAGGAAACCTTCAGGAAATAGAGGAAAGTTTTATGCTTCATTGCTACCTCACTGCCCCTTGACTGACCCATCTCCTCCCAATGACGCCCCTGTAAGGGGGTGTCCAATTGCCCCCAAGTGGGCTTTGGGTCCCCACCCTGCTCTCCCCAATCTTACTTTTTCTTCTTCACCTAATCAGTCACTTCTCCCTGTATCTTCCTGTCCTGCTCGAAGTCATGAACACATCTCTCCATTACAGAAACCCAGGTGATTCCAAGACCTTGCGTGACTGCCCACGCTTGCTGTGCTCATGTGTTTCACCTTCACTAACCTTTGACTTACAAAACTGTCCATACCGATCAGAAGCCACTAAAACTCTTCTCTATAATTCCAGGAGCATATTTCAAGGGAAACCTGCAGATTAGAATCTATCTGCCAAATCAGAAGAAATTCTCACTCAAAGTTGTGTGTTATAGTAGGTCTGTAGTCACAGACTTTTTCTAATCTCTTCCCATTAATTAATATTCATAGGCATATTAATTTGGAACTCACTCTGAGACAATGATACAATTTCTCGATAATGCAACACAGATGGTGGTTCCCATGCTTGCACACTATTTTTATATCGACTCTTATGGTCTGTTTATACAGACAATCTGTTTTGTCAGCCTCCCAAAGAGCCCACAATATGAAAGAACAAAATATAAAATAAAATAAATCCAAGAAGCTACAAACGCTTAGCTGTGAACAGATTTATTGGGCATTGCTTCTCCCATAGGCAGTTCTCTGTAATTTAAAGAACTCGAAATACTGTCCAACGTGTCCTTCTTCTAGCCTGCTTAGAGACCTTGTTTCTGTATGGCTAAATGCGAATGTGGTCACAGCCACACTAATTCTGAAAAGATAGATACTCATATGTAAGTTCTGGAATATAAGCATCTAAGAGGTTTGCTGCATGACATAGTAAAATTGTTTTAGGCTTAAGATCTGGGTAATTGAGAAATGAATTAGCAGAACAATACCACAGAAGCAAGATCCTACATAGGGTTAAAATGCAGAAACAATCTGACTGCATATTTTCAACTGGAAAATGAGCACAAGCAGCCCAAACACAGAGACTAGTTGTCATAACATACAGTAAATGAGCATGTAATCACTGGGGTAACGTCAAGAGGACAGCTCGCTTCATGTCTAACCATTAATGATTGGTAATAAAAGTGACAGTGTTTGTTCAAGGGGGAAAAAGCACGGTTTCCTATTGAGAGAACACAGCACAATTTAGTCAAAGATCATTCATCTATGTAGTGATGGAGCCAATCTGGCTTAATTCAAAATAAATGGGCCTGGGGGTTTGCTCTGCTTTCAGTGGTTAAAGATTTCAATATGGCGAGGCTCTTAATTTTGAACAGAGGCAGCATCAATGCAGGAAAACAAGTTATATGCAAATACGGCAGCATTGCTCCAGAGTCTGGGTTGTCAGTGTTAACACTGAGATCACAGGCTAACAGTTTAAACATCACGAGGCTTCTCGAATGACCCTTTCACAAAGTTCATATCAGAAGCAAAATTGCAGTTATGAAGCAGCAACAAAAATAATTTTGTGTTTGGGCAGGAGTGGGGGTCGAGGGTGAGGGTCGCCGCAACACGAGGAACTGTATTTAAGGGTCGTGGCATTAGGAAGGTTGAGAATCACTGCTAGTCTATACAATAAGATTAAGCTCTGTTAAATAGCTAAATTATTAAAGAAGCTATTAAGTCATTTCACTATTTAAATAAGTAACTCAATTAGTAGGGAGGCTGAGCTATCATGATATACTCCAGAAAATGAAATTAAATTTATTGGCTGGGGAAAATGTTCAAACTAAATATTAACTCCTATAGTCCCTTGGACTTCAGCAAAAACTACCAAAGCTTTTCAAGAACACAAGCAAATGTAAGAAACACTCTAGTGTAAGAAAAAGACAGCCCTTGTGTCGCGGTCATGTATTTGAGATGTCAAATTTCATGATTGAGATGTAGGGGTGGAGTCCAGCCTATTAATCTGGAGATAGCCATTGAATAACCAATGAGGTCTCTGTCTGGGCATGGCTTTCTCCTGAGACTTGGGAGATCTCACTGTATTTCCCTGTTGAAGATGAGAAGCCATCTCCCCAGCTGTTGGGAGTCAGTCTCTGAGATGACAAATTATGGACAAGACAAGATGGCAGTGCCCGAGTAGCTGGAGGAGCCGAAGGAGAAGCCACACGGCCTTACCTTGATGGAATCCGACCTCTGAAGCTGGAGAAGCCATGTGGAGACCCCTGCCAGTGCTGAGTTGCTTTTACCACCATTGGATGCTGTTGATGAACCCTGAGCCCTGGAAGCGAGGATTCATGGGGAGACCCCTGTCAGTGCCGGGATTCTGCACCCACTGGCCTGTGACTTCGTGAGTTGGAAGGAGACTTTATAAACTGGCATTGGGCATATGGGCTAATATCAGACTTATGACTGCGAACTGGACTAGGCTGGGATGCTTTCTCAAAGTCCCATTCCTCTTGTATATAAATCTTACCTTTATATCCATATGTGTGTCTATGAATTTGTTTCTCTCGTCTACCCGGATTAAAACACCTTGGAATACAGAGGCAAAAATCCTCAGCAAAGTCATAGGAAACTATACTGAACAGAATATTAAAAAGGATTATATACCACGACCAGGTAGGCTTAGTTTCAAGAATACCAGCATCAGCCAGCATGACAAAATCCACCAATGTTATATATTATATTAGTAGAATGAAGGTCTACTATAAACTTGATAACAACACTGGATACAACCATGCCCATTTACAGCTTAATGAAACTAAGTGAGGAATAGAGGATTAAGTCACTTGGCTGAGGAGACAACTAATCAACTTCTCTGACTCTTATATTGCTATTGCTGTTCTAGTACTTACGGCCTATTTGAGATCCTCAATTGATATCAGTCTTATAGATTTAGTATGGATAAATAGGGGAAAAGCATTTTATTCATTTATTAATCAAATATTTATTGAGCACATTTCTTGACAGAAAAACATTGAACATTCTAATTCCTATTGACTCAAACAGAACAAAGAGATATTGCATGGTTTAAAATCGAGGAGGATTTGGTGTGTCAGCCTTTTTTTTTCATTCACTATATTTATCCAATTGGTATGCTGACTAAATAATCCAAGAAGCTGGACTATACCAAGAACGACATGACATTACAATAGGATAAAAGTTAATCAATAACTTGCGATATGAAAATGAGGGGCCTTGAAGTCCTTAATGAAAATCAAAGATAGCAGCCTTGAGTTTGGATTGCAATTTGAATGAATTATGGAACATAGAAACTCTCTGTCATAAGTGGAAATATTGAGAAAAGTTTGAAATGGTCAAGGATTTAATTTTGTTTGGCTCCATGACCAGTGCTAATGGAATCACCAATCACAAAATCAAATGGTGTCTTACACAAGGCACATCTATGCAAGATTTTTTTTTAAAAAGTGCACGACTTTTTAGGAGTGTTGAAGAGTAAAGACGTCACTTTGAGGAATAAGGGAGAGGTGACCCAAACCAAGATAGTTTCAACTACCTCTTAGGTATGTGGGAGCTGGACAACGAGGAAACTGTCCTGAAGAGCAATTGATGAATTTAGATTGTGGTGTAGGGGAAAAATATGATGGACTTCTCAAAGAATCAACCCACCTGTTTTGAAAGAAGTACGGCCTGGATGCTCCTTAGAGACAAGGATGGTTAGACATCTTCTCATGTACTCTGAACATGTTACCAA
This sequence comes from Nesogale talazaci, assembly GCA_004026705.1. Classification (NCBI taxonomy): domain Eukaryota; kingdom Metazoa; phylum Chordata; class Mammalia; order Afrosoricida; family Tenrecidae; genus Nesogale; species Nesogale talazaci. Next base: position 50,666 of record PVJH01009615.1, read on the forward strand.
AAGAGACTTGCCCCTGGAAAATGTGATCATGTTTGGTAGAAGATCAGCAACAAAATGGGAGACAGTCAGTGAGAGGGGGCGGCACAGTGGCCACAGACCTCGGCCTGGCAATGATTGAGAGGAGAGTGCAGGATGGGGCACTTTCACTCCGATAGACACAGGCGAGCTCTGAATTGGAATCCTCTTGATAATGTCTAAAAACAACAGCTGCTATTCTTAAGAGAACGACAAGACTGTAAATGGTTACTTTGAAGCATATTATGATGTTGTTGTTGTTAGATGTCAGCAAATTCACTCCAATTCTGTGTACCAGGGGAGGAAACACTGTCCTGTCCTCAATAGTCTTACCACGTTGAGTCCCTAGGTGTGGCTACTGGGTCAATGACTATTCTGATAGAAGTGTTCATTGGCTACTTTATGAGATCTTGTGTGTCTCACGCACTGTGTACTAAGTATTTGGAAAAATCACCAACCAACAGGTAGTGCCTGCGCTCAAGGATATTTCAGCCCTGGGGAGTAGCACTCATAGCGATTCTGTAAGGCAGATTGGAAGTGCCTCCATGGGTTTTTGAGGCTGTAAATCTTTATAGGAAGAGAAAGTTCCGTTTTTCTCCCACAGAGTGACTTGTAGACACAAAGTGCTTGTGGCAGTCATGTACTCTGGTGCCAATTTGATTAAGAGTGTAGCGGTGGAGTCCAGCCTGTCAATCTAGAGATAGCCAATGAGACCTCTGTGTGGGCATCGCTTTCTCTGAAAATTCTGGGAAATCTCGTGATATTTCCCCCATGGGTTTGAGAAAATTTCCGCTGAGGTCCTGCTGAATTGCAGTTTGCAAGACACACGGCAGCATGTTGATTCCCTGTGAACCATCCTGGAGGTGAAGCCACATGGGGTTGCCCTGATGGAACCAGACCTTTGATGCTGGAAAGCCACATGAAGACTCCTGCCAGCGTTGATAGGCTTAAGAAGCCCCAGAGAGGCTCCTGTCACTGCTGAGATGCTTCTGCTACCACTGGATACATGGGATTCTGCATCCGCTGGCCTATGGTTGTCATGGCATCATTGCATGTGCTTTGTGAGTCTGAAGAGGACTAATAGATTGGTATCAGACATATTGGCTAATATGGGACTTATGGACTTGGACTGGACTGGGTTTGGATGCTTTCTCAATGTTGTATTCCTCTTGTATATAAACCTCACCCTTATATACATATGTGTGTTTATGAATTTGTTTCTCTAGTGTATCCGGACTAACATAGTGCTGATCTTGCATTTAGAAATCCAACCCAATATGCCACCAAAGCTCTTTGGGGGTCTTTAAAATGAACCCAAACCAAACTTCCTGCCATTGAGCTGAAGCAAACTCCTAGGCACCCGATAGGACAGGGTAGGACTGTCACTGTGAATTTCCCAGACTAATTCTACACAAGCAGGAAGCCTCATCTTTTTTTCTGAAAAGTGGTTCCCCCCACCCCACTTCAAATTTCTGATTTTGCAGTTAGCAGTCTGATGCCTACTTTGCCACTAAGACTCCTTTGGGGGTTGTTAGGGTGCTCAAATATCACATGTTATAATATGATATGCATGAAGTACGTTGGAAATATTTGAATGAGTGTCTAGGTTTTTCTGACAAATTCAAGGCAAATTTCTTTTGGGAGTGATGTTGAACTGTGTTACGAAGGAGAATAAATCTAGAAAGGATCTGCCAAGCTGAGACACCAAGTGTGACAGCTGTGTTTTATGTGAGGCACAAACGCAAGGAGGCAAAAGAGGATCAGTGATGGAAGGGCTGGCTGGATGTACCATGTACAAGATGATTCTTCCTGTATAACCGGTCTTTGCTAATTAGTCTCTTACTTTGGGTTCCTGAACGCTTAGCTTCAGGCTATTTTACACTTTGAGTTTCTTCCTATTTTGCATATTCTATGGGCTTACTTTGCTTGGGCTTGATTGATCTTGGTCTTTGTTTTGGATATTCATGAAGGTCAGCACGTTCTGTTACCTTTATGCTTGGAGCTCCTAGGTCAGAGAAGAAATGTCTCTGAGTCCTCTAGAAAGAATGTCTCAAGCAACTCAACTTTTTATTGTTTCCTTATGAAGAAATTCTAATATCTGGGAGCCATGTCATTTTTTTGTTGTTGCAAGGTTCAAGGTCTAGGTTAAGGACTCTTTTCCCAAGGGCACTGACTCAATGTGCATCCCTCCTCTCCACTTTTAGATCACTATTTGGGTAATTTAATTGACTTAAATCATGTGGTAGACATTTTGTATTGTGATATCATAGAACATTTTATTCTGTATTTCTCACCATTCATTTTTGTTAATTTCCCACTTATTTCGTGAATAGATTCCCTTCTGAAACAGAAGAGATGGGTGCTATAGCAAAATGTGATGAAGAGATTAGACGGTGCTCAGCTATCAGATAAAATAGCATCTTGGGTCTTAAAGGCTTGTTGCCCAATAAGCAGTCATGTGAGGTAGATGTCAGCTAACACTATATGGAAGAAACACACCAACTTTAGCCACCCAAAGATTGTAAATCATGTGATCCAAAGTCAAAGGAGGAAATAGTATCCGAGGCTGAATTGTGAGGATCTGGTTTTCAGAAGGTTATGGACAGCATCTGTGAGATCTGCATAGAAATAAGCCTCTGGTGATCTCCCTCTATCCATAATAAAGGGATGAAAGAAAAGAGTGCATTGGAGAGATAAGTATTTGGATGATCATAGGGACAAACCTGACTTGAATGGTTAAAACGCTGTCTGTTGATGCCCTCCTTGTGATGTACGTGGGACCTGATCTGGCTTTTTGTTTGCTTATATTAGGGTTTATCTCGATGTGGTATGTCACTGCTGGTCATCCTCTTGAATCTCTGTTATATATTTCTCAGGATATGAAAACCAGGACTAATGAACTGATAAGACGTCAAGTAGAATAAAGGTCTCTGGTGGGAGGAAGGAAGATGATGTTAAGGAGTCCAGGAAAAAGTCATTTGGTATGTCTGGATCTTTTGTTCTTATCTGGAAAATGAAAGACTATAATAGATAATCTTTATGGAACGTCCACAGAAAATTTTCAAAAATGTATCCCAAAGGGAAATGAAGGTTTTGCTGGTGAGAGACATCATCTGGGCACTGCTAATCTTCTACAGGGAAATGCTAAGAACATGAGGGCAGTACATTCCCCATGTAGGTTTGCTAGTTAAATTACGTCGCATGAAAATGCCTTTCCTACTGTCCTTGAGATTCAGGCAAGTGATGAAACATCTGTTCTCTTTAGCTCTTTATGGCATGCTTCAAGCTTCCTAGATTTTTAAGAATCTATTTAATTTTAATCTTTTCCACTATTTAATTTTCTCACTTTTATTAACTTTAGGGCACGTTATTTATTCACTAACATAATCCAACTTTTGTCAACATGCTCACTATTAGTGCAGAAGCACAGCCATTAGGGTAAGTCCATCTGCAGAAAAACACGGAGCTGTGTGACTCGAATGAGTTGTCATGTAATGAGAAGAATGGCCCTCCAATGACTCCCGCAGTGATATCTCAAAACAGAGTACACAGTTTAAGGCTATAAATACCTGGGCGCCAAGGGGGCAATTAGTTAAATAAATGTAAATATATGTATGCATTTGTTAGAGTATCATTATGCTTGTAGACAATTTTTCTTAGCGGCGTAACATTTTCTAATTTAAGGTGGAGGCCAAGCAAGAATCCTGTCTCACTGTCACGGTGTATAATTAGTGGACGGCCAGCAGCAATTTTTAAAGCAAATTTCACACCGTCTCTGAGACTAGTGTCAAACATTGCTAGTTTGAATTAGTTTGTGAAAGTTATTTATATGTCAGACACTTTAAATTAATGAGAGTTAGCATTCCATTAATAAATCAAGGTTGAAAATTTACGTTTGGCAAGGTGACATGCCTACAAATAACTCTGGTAAACAAAGATAAAATGCTTAGATTTTTATATTCTTTTGTGGCAGTCGCTTATTGATTATTTTCTACCTTACATGTTTTTCATGAGGCTCTGAAAATTAACTTCCAATATCCACTAGAATAAGAACCTACCCTCTACCACCCAACCTTCACTATTATCTTCCGCTCCCAACTCTCATCCCCACCCCCACCCCCAGGACATTCCATTCGTGTCTCTCATTCTGGTTTCTTTATTCTCATTTCCAGACCCCATTTTCAGAATGATTTTCTATCTTTTTTTTTGGGGGTGGGGAGAGGGGGCATCACTGTCCAGGTGGTAGTAGGAAGCCATGCTTTGCTCCTGGAGAGCTGCTACTGGGTTTGAACCAGCAACTGACCCTGTGGGCCGCAGTCTCGCACACAATCGCTTTGCCACTGGGGCTCAGTTCCAAGAACGATTTTCAAGTAATACATAACAGGGGCTTTGTTGTTAACAGAGGACCACCTGTTACCAACACACATCCTACGAAAATGTAGGAACAGGTCACAAAGGCAATTCTACTATCCTTACAAAGTACTATAAAATCCTATTTATCTTTTCCAATTCTTATGTAGTATTTAGCACCAGATAGTAGTATGCTGATTAATTGAAGAATCCAAGCAGAAAATGGAGTTATGATTGGAGCATGGGAGCACAGACAGGGTTTAGGGCTTGGACAGGATATGCAATATCAGCTTGATGGTAGCAAGACTGAGAAAAAATAAAAACTTGTGAAGAAGCAGGATTCATGAGAGGATCTGCACACAAAGAAAGCCAGGATCTTATTGTTAGGCAGACTCTGATTGGGATCATGGGGAATTCACATTTTTTTTTCCCTCCAGTGAAACTGATTAAATAAGCTTCTGAGGCATCTGTTCTGAGATTGACCAATCACGATGGTCACCAAGTACCAGAATCCTAGGATGCTGTCATTAGGTGCGGGCCAGTGGATTTTGACTCAGAGCTGCCCTCTGGACAGTGTGAAAAACACTGCCTGCTCTGGCACCACACACACAATTCTGCTTATGTTGGAGCTTAGTGTGGCAGCCACTGTGTACAGCCATGTTCTTGAGAAGCTTCTTCTTCACTGTCCTTTGGCTTTACAAAGCATGGAGTTCTTCTCCAGGGACTGAGCTCTTCCTGGCCAAAGTGTGTGAGACAAAGGCTCATCATCCTTCTAAGCCAGCAGTTCTCCACCTGTGGGTTATGACCCCTTTGGGAGTCCAACGACCCCTTCACAGAGATCACCCGATTCATAACAGTAGCAAAATGACAGTTATGAAGTAGCAATGAAAATAACTTTATGGTTGGGAGGAGTCACCACAACACGAGAAACTGTATTAAAGGGTCGCCTCATAAGGAAGGTTGAGAACCAGGAACACTCTCTCTGTACTTCCAGGACAGATCTTCTGTTTCTGGTTGACTTTGGCACTTCCAACAATCGTCATCAACGCCTAGTTCCAATGCAGTTATTTTTCTTCATCTTTCTTTATTCCATGTCCAATTTCCCGATGCATATGAGGTAACTGAACATATGATGGCTTGGGTCAGGCATACCTTAGTCCTTGAAGTGAAATGCTTGCTTTTCAGCATGTGTGCAGTAGATTCACTCAGTGCAATGTGCTTGGTGATCGCTTGACTGTTGCTTCCATGGGCATTGACTGTGATCCCCAGCAAGGTGAAATCCTTGAGCCTTTTGACCTTTTCTAGCTGAATCATGATGTTACCTATCAGTTCAGTGGTGAGGACTGGGTCTTCTTTACATCAACTCATAATCCATATCGAAGGTCTTCACCAGCAAGTACTCCAAGCCCACTTCACTTTTAGTAATCAAAGTTTTTCCATCTGCGTATCACAGGTGGTTGATACGCCTTCCTCTGGTCCTCCAAAGCCACATTTTCTTCATATCGTCCAGTTTCTCTGATTGTTTATTCAGCATAAAGGTAAAAGAGGAGAGTGAGAGGATACAACCATGCCACAGATCTTTACTGATAAGAAACTTTGCTGCATTCTTCTTAGGTTCATACAACTGCCTTTTGATGTACAGATTCACATGACCATCTGGAAATCTTATTCTTCCCAAGGCTACCCATAGTTCACTATGATTCTTGGCATTGTTAATAAAACATAAGTAAACATCTTTCTGGTGTTCTCTGCTTTCATCCAAGATCCATCTGACATCAGTAGCGATATATCTTGTTGCATATCCTCTTGTGAATTCATCCAGAACCTCTGGAAGCTCCCTATCAATGTACTGCTGAAGCCTTTGTTGGGTGATCTTCAGGAAAAACTTACTTGCATGTGACATCAGTGATATTCTATAATTTGTACATTCTATTGAGTCACTGTGCTAGACTGGGTTGACAAGAGAAGCAAACCCAGAGACACTCATATATGTGTAAGAGAGAGTTTCATATCAAAGAACACTTTTATGTGGAGAAAACATCCCAACCCAGTCTAGATCAAGTCCCTAAGTCCAATATTAACCCATCAGTCTGATATTAGTTCATAAATCACTCTTCAGACTCACACAGCCACATGCAATGATGCAAAATACAGGAAGAGCACAGGCTGGTGGGGGAAAAGTCTTGTGGTTCCAGTGGTGGAAGCATCACACACTGGCGGGAGTCTCCAGGTGGCTCCTCCAGTTCTTCAAGTGTGGTTCTTCAACAGGAAGTTGAAGCAGAGAGAGAGAGAGTGTTGTCTACCTTCAGAGAGAAAGAGGAAAGTGCCAGAATCCTCATGAGAAGGCCACACTCACAAAGAGGCATTATCAGGCTGTGATCTGATTGTCAGGCTAGACTCCATCCCTACACTTATTTGTCAAGTTGACATGAAATTATCAAGGTGATCACAGTCACCTTTCTTTGGAATGGGTTCAAATATGTGTTTTTCAGTCAGTTGGTCAAGTGGCTTCCTTCCAAATTTCTTGGCAAAGATGAGCGCTTCATCAGCGTACTGAAACATTTCATTTGGAAATCCAACAATTCCAGGAGCCTTGTTTTTGGCTAAAGTTTTCAGGACAGCTTGAACATCCTTCAGCACCCACCACTGGTTCTGGCTCATATGCTTCCTCCTGAAATGGTGAACTGTTGACTAATTCTTTTGATAAAGTAACTCTGTGTATTGATTTCATTTCTTTTTATTCTTCCAGCATCATTCAATATTATCCTCATAGAATCAAAGTTGCACCCAGGTTTTGAAAAAAAATTTGAGGTTTTTTTTTTTCAGTTTAAGATATTTTGAGTGTGTTCTCTTTTTGTTTATTAACTCTAGGTCTTTGCACACTTCATTATAATAGTTGGTCTGGTCTTCTCAAGATGCCCTTTGAAATTTTGCATTCTGTTCTTTGGCTTCATTGTTTCTTGTATTTGCTTTAGCTACTTTATGATTAAGAGCAAGTTTCAGAGTCTCTTTTGACATTCACTTTGATTTTTTTTCTTTCCTGTCTTTAATGACCATTTGCTTTCTTCATGAATGACGCTCTTTCTTTCTTTCTTTTTTTTTTTAGGGAAAAAAGAAAGCTTTATTTAAACAGGTACTAGTCATTTCTGTGTGCTTCTGGACATCAATCAAGAGTTGTCTCTGGTTAAAAGTAGCTTGTGTCCTTTATCTCTTTTCTAAGAACAACTCCTCCCTCTCACCTCTGATCTCAATACTGGGGCTGTGGAGAAGTTTTGTTTCCAAAATATTCCTTTTTGTAGAAGAATATTGTGCATGAAATCTCTGTTCATCAAAATGTCTATAACCCATGCTCCCTCCCCATTTAGTGTCACTGGCAAGACAGCCTCATGACTCAAAATGATGTTTTGGATAACTTCCTTAGGCTGCCTGTTATTAGTGTTCAAGTCATCAAATCTGTTTGTAAAATTCATATGGGATAGACTTAAGGGTCTTATTTTGGATCACGTGGACCTGTTTTAGTTTTCTTCACCTTTGTCCTGAACTTACATATGAACAGTTGGTGGTCTGTTCCATAGCTAACCCCTGGCCTGGTTTTAGGTGTCTTTAGGTCTTCAGTGTCTTGTCTACAGATGTAGTCAACTAGATTTCTGTGTGTTCTTTTTGGAGGATTCCATGTATATCATTGCTTTTGTATTGTTGAAAAAAGCATTCGCTATGAACAAGCCATTGGTTTTGAAAAATTCCATCATGTAATCTCCAGGTTCACTTCTATCACCAAGACCATGTTTTCCAACTAGTAACTATTTGTTTCCAACTTTTGCTTTCCAATTTCCAATAGCTATCAATGCATCTTGACTGCATATTTGATTAGTTTTTGCCTGAAGACTGGGGGAATTCTTCTGTTTCTTTACCACTAGCTTTCTTGATTGGTGTATAAATTTGAAAAATAGTTGCGTTGACTGGATTTCCTTGAAGGTGCATAGGCAAAATTCTATCCTAAATAGCATTGTACTGAATGATTGATCTTGATATTTATTTGACAACGAATGGCTTCCCATTTCTCTTGATTGTGTCATTTCCGATGTAGTAAATGATATGATTTTTAGATTCCAACTAAAAATCCTGTCCATTTCAGTTAACTTTTGCCTAGGATATCAATTTTATGCTTTCCATTTCATTTTTGATGACTTTCAATTTTTCTAGATTCATACTTCTATTTCAATTTTTGATCATTAGCAGGTTATTGCTGCTGTTTCTCCTTACCTTGAGTCATGCCTCATTAGCAAATGAAGATCCTTAAGGCTCTGCCCCCAAAGGCCTTATTCAACTCACATTATCATGGCTAATTCTATGCCAAGAAATCAGCTCCCCTTCAGCCACATTTTTTGAGTACCCTACAACTGAAGGGGCCCATCCTCCAGCACTGTATCTTCTAGGATGCTTTCAGTATCTGACTTCTCATCAGTCCTTCTACTGAAGAGGGGAACCAAGTCCTTTGTTGCTTGTTCTTAGCCTGGAAGTTCCACTATAACTAGATCAGTTTGGGGGGGGGGGCCCTGCTGACCTCTAGAATATGAGTGATATACCTTCCAGCATCATAATAACACGCATGCCATCACAGTGTGATGTGCTGTTGACTAAGTGGCAGAAAACTACTATTTTATTGTATATCAGCTATTGCTAGCTGATAAATGAGTTAAACATTTACTCCGAATCGTGACAACTATACAGAACATAAGCAATGATTACTGAGTTCTGTATCGTCGCCACATTTCCCAACATGGCTGAAATCATTATTGTGGCTCTTGTGTCAATATGTCTCTCCGAGCCTCTCCCGCGTCTTCGTTGATCTTCTGCTCCACCAGACATGCAGTTGATTGCCAGGCCCTCACTAGGATCTCCCTTTGAAGAGCCCTGGTGGCATAGTGGTAAAGCATTGAGCTGCTCACCTCCATTCCAGCAGCTTGAAACCACCTGCTCCTCCTCGGGAGAAAGATGAATCGTTCTACTCCCGTAAGGAGTTACAGTCTCAGAAGTCACAAGGGGCAGTTCTACCATGATTGAGGGTCTTTATGAGTTGGCATCTATGTGCTGGCAGGGAGTTTTTGTTTTGTCTGGATGGTCTTCTGACACTTACCCACCCTCAGTGACTCTGCCGGTTTTTGTAGCATTGGTGCCATAGCAGCAGAACAACCTGTAAGCCACCACAATATGGCAAACAGATGGATGGGCAGTGATGGATTTTCTATGCAATCTTTCCTAGTCCTTCAAAATTCCCAAAAAGTAGTCTTATAATTGCATGGTCCTGAAAATCTTGATGAATATCTTAGTTCTAGTGGACTTATTTATAGAAAGCCTTCATCAAAGTTGTTAGATAATTGCTTTTGCATCAGAAAAATGTGGCAACATCTCTCTGTTTTGCTTGTATGAAAATCACTGTTAAAATACTTTATAATGCAAGTGAAAAGTCTGGACAGCAAGGCAAAGAGCATAAATGTATCTGTGGGAGACCTGGAGATTTGGAACTTCTGCCCAAGATGGTGTACAGTGCTCTCAGTCTTGGTGGCTTTATAGTCATGCAAGGAAATAAACTGTGATGGTTCTCTGTGAGTGTCTCATGAAATAAGAGACTGACTAAATTGGCGGGAAGAGAAACACATTTTCTAGAAAATCTCATCCTGGTGTTTTTAAATCACTAGTTGCATGTGAGAGGATTATTATTTTTTTTTAATTTTCTTGCATGCAGAGCACATCATTCAACAATATCGAGTCTCTATAATATATTTCGGGGAAGAGTAAGCCTTTTTCCTTTTGGAAATATGTTGCTGTCTACCATTTGTTTTCTAAAAATACTTAATTGCTTAGAGTCTAGGAAGCTGATGGTATCTATAGAAGATAGAATGATAAATGCAGTACAATTAGTCACCTTTAAATGATCTTTGTAGATAGAGTATTACAATTCCTATAAAATGATTGGATGGGATGATGCAAAGTGAGTACTATCAAGGGGAAATGGTGTCTCGCTGTCCTCGTGGGCAGACCACGCCTTGAAATTGAGCTTTGCATAAATACCAAGCCCTCAGAGGTTCCCAGTGAACTTCATTGTCATCAAGAAGAAGAGTCGGAAACAGAGCATGTCCTTTGGACCGAGGACCCAAGTTCTATGCACCGAGAACTTTCTAGACCTAGAAGAGTGAACATTGAGGATGATGCAAGATGGCAAGGGAGGACAGCAATGAGCCCACTGGCCTTTGCATCAAAGAATGTGCCCCTTGGGCCAGAGGGTGGCTAGGAGAGCTGAAGGCATGGCAACCCCGGCCTGTGCAGAGCAGAGCTGTGGCTGCGCCGTGCCTAGGAGTTGCCTTGGACCATCGTGTGCAGGGGATCTTCCTACAGCTTGTGGGCAGGAGGCTTGTCAGCAGAGTTCAGAAAACTGTAAAACATAGTTGTGCAGAGCAAGAGAGCCCCAAATGTGGGAGGGGCAAGTGCAGGGGCTGCATGCCTCTGCCTGATGCAGAGTGTGGGCCTGCGTCTATGCAGCTAGTTGACAGGAGAGACTTGCAAGTCCACAGAGCATAGTGGAACAGGACACAGAGGACAGGGAGGCCCAGCAGCAGAGCAGAAGCCTCTGGAGTTGTGCAGGCTCTCCCGCCCCAACAGCATGGTGGGAGACAGGGGCAGTAGTGACACCAAGACAGTCACCGCTGAGCTCCTGATCTGAACCACAACGTGCCTCTCCAGGGACGCAAAATGGACTTGGGTAATTTGCGCGAAGGGTAAGAAGTTTTCCTTTTGAGAATCTCTTAGTTTTGTTTACTATTTGCTTTCTGTAAATAGTACTATGACGTTCACTTTGTCGACACTGTTAAGTGGCTTGTATGTCTCTCATGATCACAGATGAATGGAGCACCGAAAAAATGTTTGATTCCACTGAGTGTGTGTGTTTCATTCCTAGTGATCTCACAGCTACGTGGCAGTTTTAGGCACAGCCTGTTTGTAAATGTAATACAGATAGACAGACCCATATTGTGCAGAGAATGGTCAGGCTTCTGAGACGACTGATTTTCATGTAAATTTCAGAACAGATGCTTTTTCTTCTGGGGGCAAGTTACTGTGCTTTCCTGAACCTTAACCCTGCTTCAACCCCATGTGGATAATATTTATTTTGATAGCTGTTGTGAAAATAAGAGTTGGCATATCATAGGGATTCAATAAATGTCAGCAATTATTATTATTAATGGTTCATTCAGCCACTCATTTGTAAAAATTTGCATATATTTAAAACTGCCTCACTTTTGGTGCTCTTCTCTGTTTAAAATTAGTCTTTCAGAAAGTCTATCCCATACAGTGCTTTTAAACTTTCAAGGCTAAAATACCTTTTTGAGCTTAATTTATTCAATTTCAATATGTAAAAATGAACATCTAAGTAAATGTTGATTACATTTTCAACTGAAATCTTAATAACTGCTTTCAAGTATTTTCATGACTATTGTTCATCCTGTATATTGCTTTTTCAGATCACACGACAGTACATATTTATACATTGCAATTGAAAACTTACAGGGCTGTTGGGTTTGGACAGCCTGCTCTTTTCAATAACTTCTGTAATTTTGTATTATTATGTTTAAAATGAACTCCTCCATCACAGAGAAAGCACATTTTCCTTGGTGGGATGACTCACCATTGACTGATTCATCTCTCTCTCAGGGCGGACACTCGGTCTAGTGGTTCAAGCTGTGATGTGTGAGTCAGTTGTTCTTTCATTCCCCCTTTGGCTCTTCGATTGTTGCTTCAGTCTCCTGTCCAATGGAGATGCCCCTCCCTATGTGTACCCCACAGAGGGCTTGTCAGAAGTGATGCATTTGTGTAAGGGGGAGTAGAGAACAGGATGACAGGAAAAAAGTGAAAAAAATCAGTCCTGTGTATAAAGAAGCATGTGTAATGTCCTTTGTTCCCCCTTTGGATCAGCGTTTTTTTCAGAAGTGGCTGGATATTGGGACATCAACCACAGACCAAAGGAGATAATTGCCCCTAAACGCCCTTTCTTCTTCAGCTGTAGCTTAGGAAATTTAATCTGAAGGAAGGACATATATGAAATACTGTATTATAGTGATCCTTCTTTTTAAGGAAGGACTGTCTAACTGAACATGTTCTGCTTTATTCTCTGGCACAAGGGTACATAAGGCTAACAGTAAATATATTGTGTTTTTTAATATTCAGCCAGTTTTCACTTCTAATCAGATTATAGATTTTATACTTCGCATAGAAAGGAAGGATAGTCTTTAAGGCAGCATTAATGATATGTTGCCATTATGTAGCTGTTTGGATAACAGTTCATTAAAAGGAGAGATTTGCTTTAAAGATCTCTAATGAAATTGTAAGTCCATCATTAAAATATACTAGTATCTATTTACAAAGTAAAGATATATCAGTGCAGTCTTCTACATTTTAGGGGTTGATGTGTTTTTTATTTAAAAGTATTGTCAAATCTTTAGGAACTAGTTTGTGTATACCCAGGTTTTTTTTTATAATATTATTGCTTCATTCCCCCCTCCCTTAAAACCTGGAGGCATTAGATGTTAAGAGGAATCCAAGACTTTTCTACACCCCCACCCCTGAGAATTTTCCCCATTTGTGCTCTTTTGAACGGTGCTCTCATCAGAATCTTGCATTTTTTGTGTGTGTGTTTGGGTTCATCCAAAAGGAGCTCCTGAGGACACTGTTTGAACACCACCGTTTCATTTGAATGCAAGTGTTTATTTGGGAGCTGGTTCCAGCTGATAGAATGTGTCTTAATTACCTCCTATTGCTGGAACACAAATCCCACGAAGGGTGGCTTTACAGGAGGGTCATTTATTTTCTCTACGTTTGGGAGGCTCAAGTCCAGATCCAGGTTTCTGATGAGTGGATTCCTCTGTCTCTTGGCATCTCCAGACATTGCCTGACCCCTTGGCTTATAGAGCATCTTTCCATGACATCTGTTTCCCTGCCGCCCCCCCCCACCCCCACCCCGCCCTGACACATCCTGTGCGGTGTTTCTGCGTCCAATCTGCTCCTTTCACAGCTCAGAAGCTTACGCCAGCATCTTACGCCGGTGATAGGGCAGATGCACATTGGCCTGCTAACTGCAAGGACAGCCTTTCAAAATCACCGGATGGCTCCTGGGAGAAAGATGGGACTTTCCACTCCCTTATAAAGTCTCAGAAACTCACTGGCAGTTCTACCTTGTCTTGTCAGGTGGCTGTAAGTCTGAGTTTAAAAGTCTAACCTACTCAGGTGCAATCTAACTAACACAATGAGGAAAACTAGACGGTAGTTCCAAACAAGATATAAGTACAGGAGCTAGAATTCCAACACGTCTTTTGGGAGTGCTGTGGAGAGAACTACTTAATGCATGGCAGTGTGTTATCAAGCAATTTATTACAGTGTATAATTGGAGTGCCTTTTTCACTGGGACACTCCAGGACACCTGTGAACACAGCTCTTCATTTTACCCAGAGAGGGGTATGAAAGAAAGCTTAAGTATTTACCTCCTCCAATACTGGTTGAGGACAACTTCCTGTGGCATTAACTCTGGTTTTCTAGCTAGCTCCATGCATGGGTGGAGTATGCTCACTGGGCTAGAAATTAATTCCCAGACAAGCAGATACAGGCATTCTTGGAAAAAATTTCTTGCAGAGCAAGGTGGAAGCCAAGGAGCTGTGAGCAGGTGTTGACATGGCTTTCCATCTACTTTTCCTACGCATTATCCTTCTATCACCAATAGAAATTTCTTCCAGGATTTGGACAATTTTATTCTGCTTCTTGCTTCTTCCTTTTGAAGTCCTGCCAGATTAGGATTTATTCTCTCATAAATCTTCTCATTCTTATTTTATCTGTACTCTTTATTTATCTTTGATTCAGGGAAAAGAGTAACACATTAACATAAAATTTAGTTGAGCTAAATTTTTTTCAATAAAAATTATTTTTATCTCATTAATTGGTACATTACCAGGACTGCAAATTTGGGGAAATATAAAATGTATGAAGCAGAGAATATTTATAACCTTGCCAGATGATTGCAATGAAAGCACAATTAACTTAATAAATAGTTCTCTTGAGACCCCAACAAGAACTAACTTACTGTCATATCTGTTTCTTTATGGTCCTGTTCAATAAGACTGATAAGAAGATAGGCTTGCAAAACTAGCTGAAATCAGATATGGCCCACCTCACATGTGAAGTAGTGACTGACCGGCCCTCTGCATAACTCTTTCACATCAGAAAGCAAACCTCACATCTCTGTCAATGTCCTGGAGGTGGGCAAACCATGTGTGACTGCCTTCACAACTGATGTTCCATAGAAGACAAATTTTTGTGCTGTATTATCCTACGATGAACACCGAGCAGATGCTAGTCATGGCTGTCACTCAAACCCAAATTCATGGGTTGATTCTGACTCAGAACAACCTAGAGGACAGAGTAGAACTGTTCCTGTGGGTTTCTAAGACTATAACTCTTTACAGAAGTAGAAAGTCTTGTCTTTTCCTGGTGAGTAGCTGGTAGTTTCGAACAGCTGACCTTGCCCAATGCTTAATATGAACTGTACTACCAGGTATTCTAGTCCTGGCTCCTGAAGTTCCTAATAAAAGACTCCTGATTCAGGACTCTGAGAATCACCTTGGCCACTCAAGTCCCAAGAACAAAGACTTCCTTTTTCACTTTCAGCTATTTCTTGTGTCTTTGGTTGTATAGAATGAAACCTGGGTGATGAGGGTCACAATTTGAGGGTGGTTTTAAGGTCTTGCGTTCCAAAGCTAGACAACATCGTAACTTAACCACTCAATATCTGTTTAACCTTGGGAAAATTATATGACCTCTTAAAGCTTCAATCCTTCTACCCATAAAAATGGGCAGAATAATGCAAATGCTTATTTAGTGTTGTGGGATTAAAGGTTCATCACGCCATAGTGAACAGACATGACCTGGACACGTATGACTATGTAATAACTTAATGTAAAAGATACACAATAATTAAAAATTATCACCGTAATGAACATATACTTACAAACTGAAAAAAAAGATCCCGAGAAGAAATAAAAGCATAATTATAGCATGTAGAACAAGGGACTCCTCGGTACCAGCCTCACACTCCTTGCTATTCTTGATCCCACTGTAGGCACTATATTAATCCGTATCACTGAGGACCTACTTTGTGTTTGTTGAATATCTCCTTCCACAAGTTGTTGTCCTTCTCGTGAGACTGGTCCCTCTTGATAACATTTCCAAATTCAGTGCAAGGAAGCCTGGGCATCCTTGTTTCTTAGGAGCATCTTTGCTGTAATTCTTACAAGACAGCTTTTTTTTGTTATTCTTCTTCTGGCAGCTCGTTGTGTATTGAATAATCACCCCCAACACCAACCCAAAGGCATCAAATCTTCTTTGGTCTTTGTAATTCATCGTGCAGCTCTCACACGCATATAAAACTATTGAAAAAAATAGATGGCTTTAGCCTGCAGATGCACCTTTGTCTTAACATTGACATTGTTGTTTTTTCAAGTAGATGTGCCCCATGCACTACATCATTTTATTTAACTGCCGTTTCCATCGCATTGGTTGTGGATTCAAGCAGAATAAAATCCTTGACAATGTCAATCTTTTCTCCATTTATCATGATGTTGTTTATTATTCCATTGTGAAAGCGTTTGTTGAGGCGTCATCAATAAAGAAGGCTACAGTCATTGACCTTCATAAGAAAGTGCTTTCAGACTTCTATGCTTTCTCCCAGCAAAGTTCTTTCATCAGTGTGATTCAGCATGTTAATGAATGTTCCTCTGACCCCACCGAGGTATTATTTTCATATAATTTAGGTTCTTGGGATGATTTGTTCATTATGCAGATTGAATAAATATGATGAGAGCATACAACCTTGACATACACCTTTCCTGATTTTAAACTGTGCACTCTTCTGTTTAAATGACTGCCTCTTATTCTAGGTACAGGATACATATGAACATAATTAAGGCCTCTGGCATTCTCATTCTTAACAATATTGTTTGTATTTGGCTATGATCAACAGAGTTGGATTCCTTTACATAGCCAATAATTCAACATGAGAATATTAAAAAAAATCATTTTATGGGGGGCTCATACAGCTGTAAGTCACAATCCATACACCCATTCATTGTGTCAAGCACATTTGTACATTTGTTGCCATCATCATTTTAAAGACATTTGCTTTCCACTTGAACCCTTGAGCTCATTTCCCCTCCTCATTCCCCGCTCCCCACATGAATCTTTGATAATTTATAAATTATTATTTTGTCATATCTTACATTATTTATCGTCTCCCTTAACCCACTTTTCTGTTGTCCATCACCCAGGGAGAAGGTTATATGTAGATGCTTGTAATCGGTTCATCCTTTCTACCCCACCTTTCCTCCAACCTCTCAGTATCGCCACTCTCACCACTGGTCCTGATGGGATCATCTGCCCTGGATTCTCTGTGTTTCCAGTTCCTATCTGTATCAGTGTACATCGTCTGGTCTACCCGGATTTGTAAGGTAGAATTGGGATCATGATAGTGGTGGGGAGGAAGCATTTAAGAATTAGAGGAAAGTTGTATGTTTCATCCTTGCTATACTGCACTCTGACTGGCTGGTCTCCTCCCCATCACCTGTTTTGTAAGGGGATGTCCAGTTTCCTACAGATGGACTTTGACTCCCCAATCTGTGCTCCCCCTCATTTATAATGATATAATTTGTAGTTCTTTGATGCCCGACACCCAATCCCTTCGACACCTCATGATCACACAGGCTGGTGTGCTTCTTCCATATGGACTTTTTGCTTCTGAGTTAGATGGCTGCTTGCTTACCTTCAAACTTTTTTTTTGCAATTGATATCTCTTCAGGATCTTTATTAAAAATAATTTTATTGGGAGCTATTACAGATATTATAACAGCCCACAATTCAATTAGACCAAGCATAATTGTACAGTTTCTGCCACCATAACTTTCAACAAAAACAACAGACAATTTTACAACTATTCCATCGGTTTTCTGCAGCCAAGACTAAATGGCCTAAAATGACAGAAGTCCTCTCTCTCTTCTGAACTAGTAATAACCAGAAGCAGCTATGTCAGAAGCTAATACAAAGAAAAAAGTCAAAAGAACCCAAAAGAAATCAAAAGAAGTGATAATATTGTAATACTGTGTCAAAAATGTGATTCTATTTCTTCTGTAAGTTTTGGAGGAAAATCTTCAGCGTTTTGTGAAGGTGAAAATTTTCTCCCAAATGCCAACTATAGAGATTCATTGACCAAATTATGAAGAAATTGCTGAAGCATGAGTTCTGCATATAAAGAAAAAAAAAAAGACCAGCAAAGAGCAGACAAGGGACTCTTTGCCCTATCACTAATTTGGTTTAATTCTATGAAAATAGAGTGGGTGTTTCCTACAGATTAAAGGAAGGAGAGGATACTAGTGGTTCGGCAGAGAATTCTCTCCTTCCATGTTGGAGACCTGTGTCTGATTCCTTGATAAAGCAACTCGTATGCAGCCACCACCTGTCTGTCCATAGAAACTTGGGTGTTGTGTGTTGTGAACTGAACAGATTTCAGCAGAGCTTCTAAACTAAGATGACTAAGGAGAAAGGTCCGGTTTTGTACATTTATCAACAAACTAATCTCTATGAACCACAAAGGTCCAATCTAAAACCCGTCCATTCTAAGACGACACAAGATTGGAACATTGCCACTGTGCTTGAAGTTGTTATGGGACAGGGGCCATTCAATGGCAGCTAACAGTAGCAACAGAAGGACTTATCTTCAAACTTTTAAGACCCCTGATGCTGTATCTTTTGACAGTCGGGCAGCATCAGTTTTCTTCATCACATTTGCTAATGCACTGATCTGTCGTCAGTGATCGTGTCGGGAAGGTGAGCATCATGGAATGTCAATTTAATAGAACAAAGTGTCCTTGCATTGAGGGAATACTTGAGTGGAGGTCCAATGTCCATCTGCTACCTTAATACTAAACCTATAAATGTATGTGCATAGATCTATTTCCCCATCATCATATATAAATATATTACATATGTACTTACTTGTATTTAGTCCTCAATAAATGTCCGTTGCCTACCTCTTTCCTCTATTTCTTTTTACTTTCTTCTTGTCCCACTATCATGCTCAGCCTTTCTTTGGGTTTCAGTATTTCTTCTCGGTTACATTATCCTTGATCAAGCCCTACCAGACCTCTTACACCCTCCACTGATTTTGGATCACTTGTTTCCTTGGCCCTGGGTTTGTTAGCACCACTTCCTTTCCCCCACCTCTCCCTCTTCCATGTCCCCCTGGAACCATTGGTTCCATTGTTTTCTCCTCCAGAGTGTTTATTTCGCCCAGCTTATCTAGATAGACCTGCAGAGATAAAAGTATACACAAATACAAGACAGAACAAAACAAAGCAATAGGGAGAGCAGGGGAAGAAGGGAGGGGATGGAAAAGCCAATACCAAGGGCTCAAGGAAAAAGGTGGATTTTTGGAGAATGATGACAGAAGTGGAAGTGAGAAGGTGCTTGGCACAGCATGTTTATTTATGTATTGTGAAAAATGATGCATGAGCCCCTAATAAAATGATTTTTAACTAAAAAAAAGACCAAGAAAAACATATTTGATAAATTTAATGAAAATTTACAGTTTGGGTTTAAAAGCTGTTGTAGCAGGCACCAATTAGTAATAAAACATTCTTATTTCTTGAAACAAACAAGCAAACAAACAAAAAGAATGTAAGTTGTTTCTGAACACTATGGCCATGAAGAGTATTATTAGTCTAAATCTTTGAAATGTGATCTTTTATCTCCTTTAGTATTGCAGTTCTGTTGTAATTCCCAGAGGAGAATTGATAATATATTTGGAATTATGACTGACACCTCTCTCTCTTCCCAGACACCCAACATAAGCTGTTGTGGATCAATATTGACTCTTATGGACTACATGGGCCACTTCAGACAGTTTTGCTGAGGGGGAAATAAATCTTCAACTTAAGTACTATTCTTATTTTGTTCTCCCCAGAAAACTTCTATAAAGATCCAAATATTTGGACTGTATATACTGCAATGGGTTCATAAAAGTGTATAAATATTTCAAGCTTAATTAAAACTTATAAGCAAAAAAAAAAAAAAGAAAAAAGAAAACAAAATAACAACAAAAAGTGCCCCCCCCCCCAGGGTAAATCCATGTGGCCTCTCCTTGGGATGTCTTGCAGGAAGTGAGCCTCGCCAGCTGAAGCAGGGAACTGGCTTAGGCAGCTGCACCCTGATTTGACCATGAGAGAGCAAGAGACCTGACAACTGGAAAGGTGAGGCTCACCAAGTCATTTATCTCTCTGCCCTTCAATTAACTCCCCATGTGTTTATCAGCCATGTTGATTTTTAAAATCATAACTCTCTCAGTTTGGATGGAGGCCTCAGACCTCTCTACTGATTCTCTGCTTCATGCTGATATGTTGTATTCATATGTTTGAGCACTGGGTTGAAGTATGGTCCCTCTTTCCCTGTGAGATATAAACAATACCCTCCCAGGTAGGTTAGTGACCTGGGGAACATTATTTTTATGTTGCCTTCTTTCAGTCAAGAATCATCTGATATCACTCATGCCATATCTTCTTCTGTTAACGACTGGATTCTCTGGCAGTTCCCTGTCAATATAATGCTAGAGGTAATTTTCAATTCTCTCTAGGAAAATTTGACTTACACTGGCATTGATGACATTGATCTTTAATTTGCACATTCTGTGGGATCTTGTTTCTTTGGAATGTGCCCAAGTATCCTCCAAGGGGACTCTCCACCAAGGGGTTGACCAACTAATGAGCCTCCCCTATTTTTTTTACACAGAAAAATGAACACATCGATTATTACATCTGTGTGCTGAAACATTTCAATGGATATTCTGTCAATTCCTCATGTCTTGTTTTTCATTAATGCTTTCAGTGCAGTTTGGATTTCTTCATAGTTTTTAAAATCATAAGCTACTTTTCTGTGTCTCCCCCTGCCTCCATACTTTTTTACTGAGCTCTCCCTTATTTTCATTTTGGCCTTATTTTTCCCTCATTTCCCAAGTTAACACATGTCCACTCTTCAGCAAGCCACTCTTCTATTCTCTCCCACTTGTAGTTACTATCAAAGAATGCTTCTTTTAGTGTGAAACCCCTTCCCACCCCTTTTTAAAAGACTTTACAATAGTGGTCTCAAGGACTATATTTCATTGGGGTTTGATTTATTTTACTCAGCACCATATCTTCTAGGTTTATGCATGTAATATGGTGTTTCTCGGACTCATTGAGATTAGCCTTGCATAATATCCCATTGTGTGCCTTTATCACAGTTTGTTATCCATTCTTGCATTGATAGGGATTTAGCCTGTTTCCTTTTTTTTTTCTTGCTATTGTGGTCAATGTTGTGAAGAACACAATGTGTATTTATCTATTTGTGTATATTATTCTGAAAGATATATACTAAGTTGAGTAACTGATGGTTCATATGGTCGTTCTGTTTCACAGTAGGTTCACCTTGTGACAATGTCCCAGCAATGAATGAGGGTTCTATATCTTCTCATATTTTCTGTATCATTTAATATTTTGCCTGTAGAAGCCTTCAACATTGTATGTGAAGGCTTAGATTTTCCCTTCAGTTATACTAGCTGGAGAAATACTGAAATGGTTCTTCTCTTTTGATTTTCTAACTTTAGCTCTTTGTACATTTTATTAAAATACATTGTCTTTTTCATTCTCATTTGAAAATTTTCTGTTTAAGGTTTCCTTCATTTATTTCATTATTATGTTTAAAGGAAAGTATGCAAATTTCATCCAACATCCAATTTGTTTGTTTTTTTCTTTCTCTCCTGTCTTTAAAAAGAGATTTTGGTTTCTCCATGTATAATGTCCTTGTGAATCAACAAACTCACTGTATTTGAGGTATACATTCCTAGTGAAGGTAATTATTCCTAGTAAAAAAAGAGATACTACTTTGTGAAACCCATTAAAACATTATTGTCATTACTATTGCATTAGTATGTGAAAGGTGTTTTACTGTTCAAGAAAGTGTTTTATTAAAAAAAAATCAAAATCAGGGGGTGTTGGGCAGAAGAAAAAAAAGAAAAAAATATCAAAAATACATAGAAAAAATACATAGAAAAATATTGCACATTATATACTTAAACAAACATTTGACTGACATTAGATACAGCCTATACCTCATCCAATTTATGTAGCCTAAAGATAGAATTAGGGGTGGAACTTGCTAATAATATGGGGACTACTTATCATGTTTTGCATTCCCCCCCCATTGTACAATTTATCTTTCCCAAAACAGCATGTATTCCTAAGAGCAGTGACTGCAATTACTTACTCTCTCTGTGTTTCAATTTTGTAGCATCTTGCCAGAATGCTAGGTATAGAATAAAATCTTGATAAATGTGTGTTCAGCTGTTTGGAGCCAAAGGCTGAACTGAACTCACACTCTAATGTCAGTTCCTGAATAATTGAATGTACTGTGTGATTAATGTATTTATATATTCGACTTGTATTAGCAATATCCTCTCTTTCACCCATCGGTCCCACATCCCTCAATGCTCAGTTAAGTCTTTGTAGAAAGACATTGTATAAAGGGTGCTTGTTAAATAAAATAAGCAAATGGATGCTTATATTGGGACACAGGTGTTAGTGTGCTATTTACTTGAAGATATTTACAGTCATGCAAATGTTCTGCTTCATACAGAAGTTATATAGAGGCTATTATCAGTAACTCTGTAGCAATCACTAAGATTGAATAATGACATATTCATGTATTCATGATATGGTAATTTTTCTAACCAAGCGAGTCTTTTTTTTTGGGGGGGATGGAATGTTTCTTTGCAATGTAGCATACAATGTAGTACTAAAATTAATGTAGTACTAAAAGTACTCAAGGTCATATAATATTTTATTTCATAGAAATAGATTTTGCAAAGCAATGAACACAATAGCTATTACCTACATCAATCCTAGCTTGAAAAACAGGATTAGGAAAAAGTATAAGTAGCTCATCCTAGTTATCAAAAACAGAGATAAAATATCTTCTTTTAAAAAACACTATATAAATATTTTCCCAAGAGTTTTGTTGGCATATAATTTTTGTTTTGTTTTGTTTTGTTTGGACATCACCGCCCTCTGGTGGGAGTAGGAGGCCCAGCTTTGTTCCTGGAGAGCTGCTGCTGGATTTGAACCACCAACCCAGGGGGCTGCAGTCCCCCACACAACCACTACGCCACCAGGACTCAGCCCTGCTGGCATATAATTCACATATACAATTCAACAGTTCAATCACATGTAGAAGTGTTGTACAATCATTACCACGGTCTTAGAACATCTTCATCTTGTATTCATTGTTCTTAGTTCCCTGTTTGCCGCCCCCTCCCTTACCATACTCACCAGGGAACTTCAGTCCAATTGCCATCTCTATAGATTTCCTGATTCTGGATTTCATATTCAGAAAACATTTCAAAACAAACAAACAAGACTAACAAGAATAACATAAAGCAGGTAAACACCTCAATGGTAAAGAAAACAGAAATATTTAAAACTAAAGCAACAACAACAATGGACTAGTGGCATAAACGAACTCAAATGATAGGGCGATACATTTTTACCTAGCTGCATTTGCAACAAATTATAGAACACTATTATTTATATCTCACGGAAGCAAACATTTGATGAAGGACATCCAATAAGAGTTGACAAGGAGGTACCAGAGGTTCAGTCCAAATTCAGAAGAGGATATGGAACACGGTATATAATTGTCGATGTCAGATGAATCTTGATTGAATGAAGATAACATAAGAATGATTGTTATTTCTTTTATTTATTATGCCAAGACATTTGATGAATCTCCAAAAATTTATAGAAAAGTTATAAACTCCACCAACATAAAGATAAACAATCCAACTAAGAAGTAGTCCACAGGACATGAACAGACAATTTACCAAAGAAAATAAAGAGGTAGCCAATAAACACATGGACAAATACTCTTGATCAAAACAGCAATGATATATCATCTTGCCCCAGCAATAACTGCAAAATTAAAATAGAGAGAGGAGTCAAGAAATTCTGGCAAAAGGCAAAAGACAAGCTGGAAAGATTCGCGTTCTTCCACTGTGGGTGGAACTGTACAGTGATCCAACAACTGTGGAAAAAATTATGGCACTGCTTTTAAACTCTGGAAATAGAAATACTATGCATATATGATCCAGCCATCCCAATTGCACATATTGCATTTAAAAGAGTTGTGGCATAGCACTACTCAGAATAACAAAAGATGGAAACAACCTAAATTTTCATCAGTGAATTAGTATACTAACAAACTCTGGTGTGTACACACAACATTATATATTAAAGAAACATCTATAAGATATGGATAAATATGAAGGGCATCATGTTGAATAAAATAAATCAGTCACCAAGGACAAATATTATATGAGACCACTATTTTTTGAAGTCAAGCAGTGGTTTACATACAGAAAAAAATTCTTTGATGGTTTGGGAAAATAAAGGAGGATAAATCACTAACTAACCAGGGTTGAGAAGATAAAGAAGGATAAATCACTAAGTAGAGATTAGTCAAATTAACTGGGGAGAAAGGAAAAGTGTATACAGTAAGGAAGAGCTCAGCACATCATGACAAAGGCACAGAAAGACTCTGGGAAGTGCACAAGAGTAAAAGACAACAAAGGTAAATACTATTATACCCCTCTCCCCCACAACTCCCCTGCAAACAAACAAAACTCATAAAGTCTATTCTAATTTACAGCGACCTCATAGAACAGGCTACAGAAGTGACAAAGTTGTGAAACATCTTAGCCATCATTAAAGACTTTGAGGAAATAGTTATGGCTTAGCGGACTTATGGTCTTCTCTCAGGGTACATCGCGGTCAACTGCTATAATATAGACGACAAAGATAATGTTCTATACTCTACTTTGGTGAGTAGTAGCAAATGAGGTCTTAAAAGCTAGTGAACAGGCAGTTAATGGTCATGCCCCATGTAGAGTAAAGAAGAGTAAAGAAAATCAAAGATCAAACACTTAGTCCAAAGCAGTAATGGACCACAGAAACCACAGCTTCCACTAGCCTGAGACCAGAAAAATGACAAGGTGTTGAGCTATTTCTAGCAACTGATCTAAGATGGATCACAATGAGATTCCTGGCTAGAGTGAGAAATAAAAAAATATTACCGAGGCCCTCTTCCTTCCCCTTCTCACCCAGTGGATCAACATTCAGGCTTAATAGGCTGTCTTATAATGTGAATAATAACTCTAAGGAGGAATTTACTTCTCAGTACAATCAACGGAATGAAACCAAAAGGGTAGTATCTGTTCAAAAACAAATTCAGAAGGCAGGAATGGACAGGAGAGAAGGATGACTAGAAATGGGAAACACCAGGAGAATGTGGGAGGAACACTGCTATGTTGAGGGGCTTGCATCCATGTCCAGAAACGAAATATACATTACTTATCGAATGGAAAATATTTAGTTCTGTAACCTATAATAAAAAGATTTTTGGAAAACAAAGATCCAGAAATTGTGCTTTGGATGGCGACTCAACAACAGGCAATTTAGCAGAGCTCATTTCATGTTCTGGACAAATCTATTTAGAGATCATGAAGAAGCACAGGGAGGAGTGGTTCTTTAGAAAAGGAGAGCCTGGCCAATTTTGAAGAACACCAGAGACAAATCACCACTCACACTCTGTATATCTAGCTAGTAGGTGGTACTGGCTCTGTCTATCTGAGCTAATGTTACATTGCAGACAGATTAAAGGGTGTGTCTCTTTCCCTAAATATATATTTTATTCCTCAAGACTCTGGACTCAATAAAGTAGAGATACTTAAACTAGGACATTCTCAAATAGAAAAAGTATCAATTTTATAGGCGAAAGTAATGTCCACCATTCAATGTGTGGTAATATGTGCTGGGGATGGAATTGAGTAACTTAAGGTTATTTTTAATTCTTATAGTAAATACACAGTGTAGGATTTTTTTTTATTATTTTCACTCTCCAAAGCATGGTTTAATACTCCAAGTGATAAAGTCTCATTATTTGCTGTTAAATGAGATTAAAATCCAGATCATTTTTTAAATAAACAGTTTTATTGGGACACAATCCTAATATACAATTCAACAGTTCAATCATATCAAGAAAGATTATACAATCATTAAGCAATTTTAGAACATTTTCTTTTTTCTTATACTTGTTGTTGTTAGCTTCCTATTACTCACCAGCCTCCCCTGCCATACCATCAAAGAATCATTAATCCAATTACTCTCTCTATGGGTTCTTCTATCCTGGGTTTCATATATAATTCATACACACACACACACAAAATACAAAACAAAGAAAAAAAATCAAAAAAGCTAACCGCCATAACAAAATAAAAGAGAAAAACTCTAGTTGGAAAGAAAACCAGAAAATATTAAAAACTCAGCCCATTTAAAATGGGTCAAAGGGAAGAACAAATGATAAAGCACTACATTTTCACCTAATTATTCCTGTCATAGTCCATGTCCCAATGCATTCTAAATGCTAGCAAAGTTATTCCCATGGTGGGTTTCGAGGCTTTATCTTTATGTATCTCCCCTTCACTTTGCCTGGGTGCTGTCGGGGTCAGCGCTTAGACACCACGAGCAGACTGGGAGGGCACGTCTACTCCCACAAGCAGTTACAGTCTCAGGAAACCAGAGGGGTCACTGTGCATCAGCAATGAATTGAAGGCAGTGAGTTTGTTCCAAAGTTTTTGAAGAACTTATAGAACTTTTAGATGTGTCAAAAGGAGATCAAAGCACATGTTACCTTTTAATTGATAAAATAGCACGTTACAACTCCAGGTGGATTAAGGACCCATCAGAATCATCAGTGAGAAAATTGGGACAAAGCCAGGAGCCTTAGTGCAGGGGCTATGTAGGTTAGCAGAATTAACAAAGGAAACACAATCCACAGAAGAGAAAATAGATGAATGGGCCCTGTTAAAAAGAAAATGCTGTGTAGAATGAAGGCTTGACTAAAGGACTAAAAAGAGAGCCCACAGATTAGGAAAAGATATTTAATAACAATACAACAAAAGACTAATTACTAAGAATTATAACATTTTTTTCAAGCTTACAAGAGAAAATCTAATTGCTCACTGAGAAGGGGGGCAAAAGACCTTAACCCACCACTCACAACAATGGATGACACTTGAATGACTAATAAGTCACCTGGGAAATGCAAGTCAAAACGACAATGACAGACCATCTATTGCTCATTACTATAGCCCTATTAGAAAAACAAAACCGAGAAAAACAAATATTGGCAAGGGGATAGCAGGATAGGAACTCTTATTTACTGCTTGCAAATGTGTACAGCCACTATGGAAGGTGATGCAGCGATATCGAAACCAGATGTAAAGTGAACTACCATATAACCCAGGAATACCATTACTGGCCATATATCCCAAAGAAATAAGAAACAGATCATGAACAGATGCTTGGTTCCCCCATGTGCATCCCAGCACAATTCACAATAGCAAGAAACTGGAAACAGCCCAAATGCTCATCAACAGAAGAGTGGATAAAAAACAAACAAACCAACAAACAAACTCCAGTACATACTCATAATAGAATAGTACACATCCCTAAAACTGCGATGAAGCCATGAAACTCTTTAATGCATGGAGGGATCTGGAAGACATGACGCTGAGTGACGCTAGTCAAGCACAGAAGGACAAACACTATCTGGGTCCACGGAGGTGGGACCAAGCAGCAGAATGGGCACAAACTCAAACGTGTAGGGCATCCAGTCTTCTGGCTGGGGACAGAGCAGGGCCAGTGCCAATGAACCACACATCATCTGCTCCAGGTAAGTACAGAGGAGGTCGCTTGCCTGGAGGGCACCTCACAACAGGTGAGATTAAATGGTCAGGGGACAAGTGGTATTCTGTCTGTTGAGTGGTAGCC